>JAQGBW010004696.1:0-13301 GCA_034698625.1 Julus scanicus
TTGTGACAATTGTGACAAAGGGGTGGGGGGTGTTTAAAAAGAGGCAAAAAAGTGTGACATAATTTATGGATCACCCTTTTCTAGAAAGTTCAATTATCAATTTGATAAGGAATAGGGCCAATCCAGATTGTTCCATGCGAAGATATTTGACAAGATGGTGTAGGTCATTTGCCAATTTGGGATATATATAAAAAAAAAATGCCGAAATCCAGGATGCAATGGAATATCAAAACTTAAATGTTTAAAGTGCCAAGTTTTCCTGTGGTTGACTCCGAACTCAAACTGCTTCAGAATATTTAAATGATACTTAGTTTTTTTTTCTCATAAATAACAATTTGATGTATAATGTAAAATGTGTTTTTATCGACTATGGAGGAGTTGTAAATTACACACATTTTTGCCTTAAAAATGCTTAAATTATAGAATATGGTGAATGGATCTTGAAATTTCTGTAGATAATCGTTTTTAAAAGAATTCCCTTGTCCATTTTTCGATTCCAAGCTTTCTTAACAGGATTCGATCCAACATTTTTGTTTATTTCTATCCAACTGCGCTATTCTGGGTAAAATCCGCTGTCAACAGTCCGATTATTTCCCGCTCGTTTCATCTGTTTGGAAACGGTCGAAATTCCGGCATTAAAGCGATATCAATCGAGTTGCGGTCGTTATTTTGCACAAAAGGAATAACAGGAAAAATAAACATCTTCAGCCATTTCGGGTTTCCTGATTGGAAAGACAAATACGGGTTCTCCATTAGAAAAGAAACCACATTGAATAGGATGGTAGAAGAAGGGAAAATGGATACAAAAAAAAGACGATGCAAGATGGAAGAGGCGAACAAAAAAAATCAGGAAAACAAATACTCAGATTGAATGAGATGAGGGAGAAATAAATAGGACGGTTTAATTAATAGGCTTAAAAACGTATAGCCAAAAAAAACAAATTGGAAATTTGGCTTCGGCTTGCTATAGGCTTCTTGGAAACAACCATCATGATAGAGGAAAAACTAAATGAGAAATTATACAGAATCATCCATTTTTTTATATGAAGTTGTTTTCGGACAGTGTTAACAAATTTCGAGACAACACCCATAAAACTCGATTGGATTTCAGATTAATAGTTGGTTGAATAACTATCTTGATCAAGTTGTTTTGTGTTGATCAAAGTCGTAAGACAGTTGAATTGGAAATGTTTGTGTTTGATTTCTACCCCCGTGCAACCTTTGTTGTTTTAAGGTTTCACTTATACACAGGGTATGAAACCTGAAAAGATTAAACTCAGGCATGGTTTCTTTAGTTATTTAAGGTATCAAATAATCTTATTTTTTGCACGATGTTATATTAAGGTTTTTTTAAAGATATTGTTTGGTAGATTCTTTGTGAAGTTTCCAGATTGTTATACTAAAAAGGTTTTTTAGTACATGTATAAACTATTGTATACCTCAATAATACCTCAATGATATCTCAAGTATGCCTCAATGATACCTCAAGCATGTTTCAGTAAAATCTCAATAAGGCATCAAGTATGCCTCAATAATACCTCATGTATACCTGAATAATACCTCGAGTTCGTCTCAATAGTAACTAAAGCATGCCTTAATAATACCTCAAGCATGCGTTAATAAACTTGAAGCATGTCTTAGCAATACCTCAAGTATGCCTCAATAGTACTTCATGTATACCTCAATAATACCTCGAGTATGCCTCAATAATACCTAAAGCATGCCTTAAAAATACCTCAAGCATATCTAAGCAATACCTCAAGTATACCACAAGCATGTCTCAATAATACTTCAAGTATGCTTCAGTAATTCCTCAAGTATGCTTCAGTAATTCCTCAAGTATGCCTCAATAATGCATCAAGTATGCCTCAGTAATTCCTCAAGTATGCCTCAATAATGCATCAAGTATGCCTCAGTAATACCTAAAGCATGCCTCAATAATACCTCAAGCATGCGTCAATAATACCTCGAGTATGCCACAATAATACCTAAAGCTTGCCTTAATAATACCTCGAGCATGTCTTAGCAATACCTCACGTATACCGCAAGCATGCCTCAATGATACTTCAAGTATGCCTCAGTAATTCCTCAAGTATGCCTCAATAATACCTCGAGTATGCCTCAATAATACTTCAAGCATGCCTCAATAATACCTAAAGCATGCCTCAATAATACCTCAAGCATGCGTCAATAATACCTCGAGTATGCCACAATAATACCTAAGGCATGCCTTAATAATACCTCGAGCATGTCTTAGCAATACCTCACGTATACTACAAGCATGCCTCAATGATACATCAGGCACGACTCAATAATACCTTAAGTATGCCTCAATAAATACCCCAAGTTATCGGAATATATGTGTCAAAATATGTGGAAGTACCATGAGTGCAATCTTACAAAAGGATGAACATTTGGTAAGCATCCTTCATTAGGTGTATGCACCTCTTATTTTATGTACTAATTAAATTTACATTATTGAAAAAATCTAAAGGATGAAAATATCTTCCCAGCATAATTTAAGATTGTCTCAATTTATTTTTTTTAAATTTATAATTATGGTAGTAATACAAACCTAAATTTTAAATAATTATGTTTATTTATGAATATGTTTTTAAAATGGGAGCAGAAATATTTAAAGATATCTTTGACATACCGACTTTTTTGGCAAAACGGATTATAACAGTAGACTTTTTAAGCTCTATATTTAGTTGGACGGAGCAAAACATGATAGATTTCAAACATAATACATCATACAGCGAAGATATCTCGCTGAAATCGATGTCAGTTTTGTGCTCTACTTGAGTTTTTTAAAAGACAGATAAGATCAAGAGCAAAACAACAACGTGATTTGATGTTCAACATTTCGCTGGACATTTGCCAAAATTTTTGCAGTTTTTAAATGTTAGAAAGTGAAATATCTTGTATTTTAATGTACATGTATGCACCATTTAGCCAATGATGGCCGGTCATGCGTGGTATGATCATGTATACTCACACACCCATACTCATATACAGGGTGGGCCAATAAAAAGTAAGCCAACTTTATAAAAATAATAAAAAGGTTATTTGTAATGGAATTTAATGAAAATTTGTACAAATATTGTTTTTCTCTTTACTTTCGAATTGCCCTCGTTCACGTTTTTTTTTTAATGACGTAATCATTCGAATTGGTTTTTCAAAATGGCGTTCACTGAAGAAGAAAGAACCGCGATAAGTTTTTTGCCTAAAACGAAAAATGACAGCGTTAGGCAATTTTTGAAACTGTTTCCGGAGTAAGGTGCTAATTTTGAACACAAATTGAAATAGGATATTTTTATAATCCTATTTAAGTACACATGTACAAATTTTCAAGAAATTCCACTAACAAATAACCATTTTATGATTTTTATAAAGTTGGCTTTCTTTTTATTGGTCCACCCTGTACAAATATTTGCCATGCACTGCATATGTCAAATGCACAAATGATGCATGTTTGATACAAATTAATTTTATAAATATGCTAAATGATATGTATGTGAAATTTGATAAACATTTTCATCAAACTCAGCCATCACCAACTGAATTTTGGTTTCAACTATACATTTTATAGCCAAGGGTCAAGTGAATGTCCTACTTAGAATGACAAAAACATCCAAAAATACTCTTAAAATAACATGTTTTGTTGTGTTTCAAAATCCTGATGTCAGATTGTCCTGACTTTGTTATCAAACTGTTTATTAGTATCGCTATTTCCGTGAAATCAGAATTGGATGTTGCCAGGGTGAAGTAGTGTTCGCAAGTATAGAATGCAACGGTAACGATATGCGATTCAAAATAGCCAATTGAAATGTTTTTGTCCTATTGATTGGTGTCTGAGCTGGACACAAATGGAATTAGGGATGTTGTCGTGGCAACGTGAAATTCAATAGGAAGACTGGTAGTGGTCAAGCGGATACTTCTACGAAACACAACTCAGTATACTGCGTGGTAAACATAGATATTAGGAGAACTCCAGGCACTGCATTCGAATAAGAATCGGCTTCTGGAAGTGCGATTTCCAGATTGAATCCGTTCAGAGTTGCGCATGCGCGTTTCATTTTGAAGCGCCGTCAAAGGTGGATCCGGCACTATGGAATAGCTTCAGGAGCCGATTATATGATGTTGAGCATGTGCATAAAACATGATTTGCTGATCAGGATTAAATTTAATTCTGGTTTGTTTTGACTGACATTATTTAATTTTGGTATAAAGGCAGTTCCGCATTACAGGGAAGGTAGTAGTGATTGCCTAATTTGTAGGGGCAAAATACAGGGTGTTTCAAAACGACAGTAACAATTTTGTTACTAAATATCTTAAGCCGGGTCTCCACCGAGACGTACATATACGCATATACACGTTTTTTAGAAACATATGCAAAAAGTTTACCCTCCGGGTTTGTTTCAGCCGCCATTTTGTAAATATATGTAGTAAATATCAAAATTGTACAGCTATTAAAGACATTTAATTGGTGCTCCAATTAACAATTTTTTGTTATCATACTCTTTAAACATAATATCCACCCCTTCCAACATTCAGAAGTCAATTTAATTCTGAGGAATATTTATTACAATTTTTTTTTATTACCATACCAAGATTTTTGTGGCTTATCATTATTATTTTGCCCAAAAATAATTTGTCAAATGTTTTTTATAGGTAGAACCAAATTGTAAAAGAAAATCAAGTAAAATGCACAAATACTGCACAATTATATTACACTTTTAATGTTTAATAATCATTTTTTTAAATTTGTGCACTATATTATGATCTAGACATGATCATAAACTTTTCTGGCAAAACTATGATAAGCCACGTTTAATAATAAAATGAGCTGCACATGAATAAGGCACTATATTTTTAAATGGATCTTGCTCAAAATAGAAACAGGATTGAAGCTGATCATGATTTGTAGAATATTGCATAGTTGCAGCTTATGTTAAAAATCTTAAATAATTTTTAATAATAATTTTTGCCTGAAGGATTTTTGGTAAACTGAAACTGCAAGAACATGATAAGCCACAAATTATTTTATTCATAACTTACTGAGCTTGAATGAGACGATTTCTCTTATTCTTTGTGGTAATCCACATCCTGGTCGGCATCATTTTCAAATTCACTTGAACTATCTTTATTCTCACCTATTATATCCCTAAAATCAAACAATTTTTGCTCGTGATGCAACATGCTGTCATTATTACACGCCATCTTTGCTTGTGGCTTATCACGTTTTTAGTAAAAAAAAAACTGATTTTCATGTGGGCAACAAGATGATTATCTGTATTGTAATTCAATCTATAAGAAATTTAAGAAGGCAATCAACCAAATAGCTAGAAAATAGTACTGGGGAATAGTTTAATGTAAAAATGTAATTTTTAAAAAAAGTGCGGCTTATCACATTGTTGCAATAAGCCCTTCAATTCTACAATGAAATATAACGAACTGTATAGAAAGTGAAAATGTAAGATTAGTGCTAAATAGAGCACTACAACCTTTGCAAACCAATTATAAACATAAATTCTCATAAACCAAGAAACATCGAGGAAATGATTTAAGGTATTCAGGAAGCAATCACATCTGCACTGGAGCGGTATCTTGACAATTCTTTGTGCTGTTTTGATTTAGGATCATTATTAAAATGGTATTAATATTTCCTCTTGTGAAAAAGATTTTGCATTGCATACTACGTATTAAGACTTTTATATGCTACTTTGATGCTATGAAAAGACAGTCTAAGATAATTAAATTCCTTGTTTATTTTTGGTTACAATTTGCATTATTTGTATGCATTTTTTCATGTGGAGTTGCTACAATAGAAAATTTGTGAATTATTATTAATTTACAAAAAATTAGAAGCACAGTTGTAGTAGCTACTAATAAGAAATATTTGATTATTATACGCCAGAATTTCCAGATTAGGATCTAAGCGTATTAACTCCAAATTATTTGATTCATGATAGCGGATATTTTATTCATATATTTACAGATTTGATGGTTTTTCTCCAATTAGTGAGAATTTGGAAATTTGCAACTCTTGTTATTTTTAGAAACCAACACCGGGTGGATAAAATATGGACTACACATGGAAAATGCCATATACGGTATTATCAGAAATTTAACACAAGGACCTACATCTGTATACACCGGTATATGGAAACTCGTATATGAACATATAAAAACTTGAACCAAATAGGCCCATCCATATATGGCATTCTAGACCTTGAATATCCATAAATGTAATACAATATACTACGAGGGGCGGTCAAAAAGTCTTGCATATTCGTTTATTATTCGAAAACCAGATGTCGTACAAAAAACATGAAATAGCCATTTTAATGAGCAGGAAATTTGACATTTTTCAATGTAGGACCCGAGTTTGTTGATACATTTATCCCATCGTTTGGTGAGATTGTTTATAACCCTCTCGTAAAATACGTTATGTTGGCTATGCAGATATTGCCGAACCGCAAGTTTCGCATCATCGTCCTGTTTGGAATTTTTGACCACTCAAGTGTTCTTTTATTGAACCAAAGAAATGGAAGTCGCTTCTTGAAACTAAAGGAACACTTTAGTGGTCAAAAATTCCAAACAGACAATGATGTGAAACTTGCGGTTCGGCAATATCTGCATAGCCAACAACGCATTTTTTACGAGAGGGGTATAAACAATCTAATCAAACGTTGGAATAAATATGTCAACAAACTCGGGTCCTACATTGAAAAATATCAAATTCCCTGCTCATTAAAATAGCTATTTCAGTTTTTTTGTACGACATCTGGTTTTCGAATAATAAACGAATATGCAATACATTTTGACCGCCCCTCGTATATATGACAGATATGCTTTCCCTGGTAAAAAAACGATAGAAACTAATAGAGAATTTTGTTTATTTCTATTGTTATTTGGACACTTTTTTGGGTTTAATTGTTTTCTATGGTTCCTGCATTGACTTCTATTGCCTCCTTTGGATTAGTTGTATTGACTTAGCAATAGAAAACCATAGAAAACAATTGACACCAATAAAACCAATAGAAATTTTCTATTGATACCAATAGAAAACAATGTCCCAAATAACAATAGAAATTAATAGAAATCTCTATTGTTTTTTTCACCAGGGTGACACTGCTATCTCCATATGAGTATTTCAAAATACGGTAAGGGCCAATACTCTACGTTTTCATCCATACATCGACATAAAACTCCATATATGGCCCTAAAAAACCAGACAAAAAATATCTATTGGTTTCTGGGATAGATTCAGGTTGAAAAATGGATTATCGGCCGATTTCGATTTGCACGCGTGCGTGCGGAGAGGCCATTCATTTGGTAGGGAGCATTTGGATTCCCCTTTCAATTTGGCTGATGAAGCCAATATTTTACGTAATCCTTGGCAAAACAATGTGTTTGGAGTTCCCCTCCTCCGTCGCCGTTGTTAAAAAAAAAAGATCGTTAACGGCGAAGGTCTCGGGGGCTGGACATCACGCGAACACTGACCGCCTGTTCGGAAACAAAGGAAAAATACGCACGAAAACGGCGCAACCTCATCAATAATAAACAGCCGATAATTAGGGCGAAACATGCAAGAAGTTGACGCCAAAAAGTTAACGAGGTCATGATGAGCGACTCATGAGCACGCAAAAAAGGGCTTATTTGACCTGGGAAGTGAAGATTATCTGGCTAGGACTGGAGCTAGCTGGTGAAAAAAACAATATAGATTTCTATTGTTATTTGAAACATTGTTTTTTATTGGTTTCTATTGTTTAGTCAATACAGCTAAACCATAGAAATCAATAGACGCCAATAGAAGTCAATACATGAACCATAGAAAACTATTAAAATCAATAATGTGTCCAAATAACAATAGAAACCAATAGAAATCTCTATTGGTTTTATTGGTTTCAATTGTTTTCTACTGTTCAGTCAATACAGCTAAACCATAGAAAACAATTAAAACCAATAAAGTGTCCAAATAACAATAGAAACTAAATTAATCAATAGAAATCTCTATTGTTTTCTATTGTTTTTTTCCCCAGGGCAGGGTGCAGTCCAAATTACTCGGATTTAGGCTAACCGAGACACCATAAGAAATGTGTACTTGACTTTTGAAAACCTCGGGAAAGTCGGGAATTATGCTTAACTTTGTGTTAAAAACCAATTTTATGCTGGAATTTCCCTTCGAGATCAGAAAATTTCCGTTTATCAGAAAAAGTTGGAAAATACACTGGAATTGATAGCGAGGCGGATGCTTGGAAATTTATAGGATGGGCCTTTGTATGTTCCAACAATTTTCTAGACACCCTATTTAAAAAATCAAGGACGTCTATGAGGGGAGGAGGTTCTTGGATAAAATGAACATCATGTGGACAAGGGTGAGGGGTGGAAGGTAATTTTTTGAAGGAATTTTGGGAATGTCCTTTTTGAATAACCCCTATATAGATTTAGGCTCATTTGACCGGGTAATGGAAATTATCTGTTACAGGAACCATAGAAAACAATTAAAATCAATAAAGTGTCCAAATAACAATAGAAACCTCTATTGGTTTCTATTGGTTTTTTTTACCAGGGAGTATGGAAAACCTCAGCAATAATGGCCATGAAGTTGTCGATGTGTCCAGTTTTTTGTCTCCCCATGTATAAAATAAACATATATACGTACAAACCAACATGCAAATAGCTCTTATGTTTTTTCTCAGTTTTCTGAATGATGCAAAGGTACTCGATTCTTTCATATCCAATTAGTGCAGTAGATTCATCCAGGTATAAGTGAGCCTTATATACACTAGGGACATTTTGCAAAACGCGACATTTTCCGGTCATGTGCGTGCAACCCGTCTGTCGACATTACTAGAAAAATGCAAACATAAACCGTTTACAGGAAGTGGAATTCAATTTCCTATTCATGCGAGGTCAAGAAATATATCTCCTCTAAAAGCTGGACGCTAAGCATTTCAATACAAAACTAATAAAAAAAACGCCATTCGGTTCGGCTATAAAACAGGAAATTCCGTTTCTTCCATTATTGAAAAAGAACAATGGACGGGAGCGCCATATTGGGGAGGAGGAAAGAATTCCAATAATTCAAGTGGAATGGGCTTACATATTAAAAAGAACTGACCAGGGACGTTTCCATCCATTGCAATGGATTCGGGATGCTGCTTATGTTTTTTCCACTCTTGTGGAGCCGTCTGGTGGGGAAGATGGAAAATCAGAACTGAACCTTAAATAATGTTTTAAAAGTGACTAAGCATTAAAATGTAATAAGCCCTGTGTTCAAAATCACGAAATCCATCCCGGTTGGTAAAAATTTCATGTAGTTGTGACAGTTCCTAGTTTGCCGACAGTACATAATCCGCTAATTTCCATTTCGCCGGCATCACATTTCGGATTTTTCTGTTAGATCCCAGTTTGGCGACAGTACCCATTTCTGTTTTAACCGCTAAGTCTTATTTCGCCGACATCATATTTCGGATTTTTCCATCGTTTTTAATTTGCCGACAATACATTTTGGCTTTTCCCGCCAATTCCCAATTTCGCCGACACCGCATTTTGACTTTTCTCGCTGGTTCCTATTTCGCCGACTCCTATTATGTATATTCCATTATTATTTGAACCCATGTTTTGCCTAACCAACCTATTTTACCGATGAAATGTGTCGGCGAAGTGAGTTGTCGGCAAAACAGGATACCTGTTCAACTTTCTGTATGCCCATATTTACTTATTTACGATATTTGGCAGACTTTGGAAAATTGTACTCATGAGTAGGAGTACTGATTTCGATTGCAGTGAAATTATACTCTATGCCCTATAGTAGAAGTAGAGTACATGTAATGAGTAGTCATGTGAAATGAGTAATCAGACTTAATTATGCAAACATGTACTCATGAGTAGAAGAACTGATTGCGAGTACCCACGGAATCATATTCCTTAGAATGAGTAGTATCATAATCAGGTTTGGGTAAATTGTACTCATGGATATGAGTACTAATTCCGAATATGGTGGATTTCAATGAAACACAAATTAAACTCTCTTAGACATTATCAAAATTGTAATAATCAAAGGGCAAAAAGAGCAGTACATTCGATAACAAAAAAACCATAACTTTGAGGGTGACCCTCATTTCAAGTTACTCAAATGTATTAAATGCGACTCAATTACTCACTTAATTTCTATTCATACTCGATTGCATTGGTAATTATATAAGATTTCCTTTGTAATTTCCCATTGTGAGTACATTTTTGCAATCTAGTGCATTGTACTCATACTTTTGAGTACAATTGCATTCAATTACTTTTCACACTTTGTACTGAGTACTCTTTTACTCATTACTCAAATTAATTCAATGTACTCAATTACTCCCCAACACTGATATCTGGTACTTGCCACATCTCCCAACCGACAAAAGGTACGTGACGTCATCATGCAACATAATTATGCAGTATAGAATATCACAAGTGCATCAAATTTCAACCCTGGTTAGTGCCAGATATCGAATTGTTTTGTTCATAAACAGATTGCAATTTTGTCAGGGCTGTCATATCAGTTTGGACATTACTGGTTTCCCAGATCAACAAGGTGGATTGCCACTGGCTAGGAGGCCATTTTGGATCTAATCTCGTTAATTCCGGACCTTGCAGGTCGACCTGCAAGATTAGGTTTTATACTGTTATAATGTCCGATTTTGTGAAACACCCAGCGGTATCCGTGTAAATCCCTAGCTCGCGTAAATATTTGCCCCCGTTTGCTTTTGTCTGGTGTCATTGGTAGCCACTGATCCGTCCCTTGTCCTCTGCATTTTTATCGGATGTTAATTAAAACCACGATTAATTTGCTTGGTGCGCACAATGACGCAATGCGCCCATCTTCTGCTAATTCTTTTCCCCATTCCCCCCTCTGCATTCGTTCCCGATGCACTCTGTTTAATCACGATTAATAATGGCGTATAATACATTCACACGTTTGATCTCTTGTCAATAATTAACCGTTGTCGTGTCGTTAATTTGCATAACGTCAACACGACGCCTTAAAGGGAATCTAGTGCAAAAATACACCTAGAGCTACAATGAATCCGGGTCAAACACCGATGACACTTTAGATGACAATATCAAATTCAATACTGGACTATAAAAATAACGCCTTGGAATGAAGATGACATTTTATATTAGAAGGTAAAAGTGGAAAATTTCTGCTCTAGAAATGCAGCTTGTTGTGTTAAAAGTGCGATTTTTCTGCTCTAGAAATGCAACTTTGTGTGTTAAAAGTGTGATTTTCTGCTCTAGAAATGTAACTTTTTGTGTTAAAAGTGCGATTTTTATGCTCTAGAAATGCTACCTTTTGCATTAAAAGTGCGATTTTTCTGCTCTAGAAATGCAGCTTTTTGTGTTAAAAGTGCGATTTTTTTGCTCTAGGAATGCTACCTTTTGCATTAAAAGTGCGATTTTTTTGCTCTAGAAATGCTACCTTTTGCATTAAAAGTGCAATTTTTCTGCTCTAGAAATGCAGCTTTTTGTGTTAAAAGTGCGATTTTTCTGCTCTAGAAATGTAACTTTTTGTGTTAAAAGTGCGATTTTTCTGCTCCAGAAATGCAAATTTTTGTGTTAAAAGTGCGATTTTCTGCTCTAGAAATGCAACGTTTTGTGTTAAAAAAGATATTTTTCTGCTCTAGAAATGCACATTTTTGTGTTAAAAATGCGATTTTTCTGTTCAGAAATGCAACGTTTTGTGTTAAGTGCGATTTTTAAGGAAAAAAAAATTTTGCTTTAAAAATTCCATTTTTCTTAGCTAAAAGTTCGATTTTAAGGTAAAAACGCAGTTTTTCTGTATCAAAAGTGCGATTTTTCTGCTCCAGAAATGCCATTTTTTGTATTAAAAGTGAGACTTTTGTTTAAGAAATTTCTATTTCACCTGGGCCAATTCTCGGCTTTGTTAATTGTCTATTAATTATAAAATATTATAGTTGATTAGATAATATTAATCCTACAAATAAAAATTATACAAATTTTGTATAATATATCTTATTAGCTTAATCCTAATAAGAATAATTTAATATTGCTATTAAACTACTTTTAATTTATTAACCAGATATGATCCTTACATGCGACTAGCATCGCACAATACTGGCGCCAATATACTGTATTTCTAATATTGCTCATCGATGGTTAAGGTTCATACTTGTTAATGACCCATTATTGAGAAAATATTGGTACAATGCAGTCAAGTTTGTCATACAGTATGTAAACATACAATGTATACTTAAACTATGGACTTAAATTGGTTTATATCTAGATGTACACAATGTTTGGTATGTGGTATAACGAATTTACTGCATACATGTCCATAGATATTTTTGCAGAAAATGCTATTTACATACAGTATACTTTAATCTGGTTATAATGCTAATAAATGATACCAATGGAAAGCGTTACTGAATTGACAACTGCACATGCAATACTGCGCATCGTTAGGCTGGAATTAAGAACTTCTATTTCAGCTTGAATAATTACTGAATTCGTCGACTGTTCATTTGTTATCTTGTCTGAAATTCTTAGAGAAATGTACTTGTGGCAGAATCCAGGCTTGAAAGTAAATTGTTCTTAGACAGAGTTAAATTGCAGATGGATTAAGGTCATGTGATCTGGTTGAATACGACTTTCTAGCACCAGGTGGCGTGGTAGATTGAAAGCTAATATACATATGATTTATAGAAGCATGTTTATGAAAACATGTTTCGACAAATTAGTTTGCAAAAACCCTGTTTCTGTTTCTTGTTTTCTCTGATCTGTACTAGGCATTGGGGTTAAGGACAATGCATCACAATAAAAAAACTGTAAACAGTCCAAAACTTTTAGCAAACATTTTGTCATAAAAGCGTGTTTCCAGCAAACAATTAGGTGTCCTGATCAAAGAAAAAAATGTTTCCTATTCATGGCGCTCCTACAAGGGCCTGTTCACCATGATGTAGTGCATTCTAAACAAGACACCAGTTTTTGGACATAGTATACAGTCCTTGGTAGGAGAGCCATGAACTGAAAACATTTCCTCCGTTTGGATAAACTTGTTTACAGAAACATGTTTCCACAAATTAGTTTGCAGAAACAATGTTTTTGTTTCATGTTTGCGCTGGTCTGTACTAGGGTTACTAGGGCATTAGGGTTAAGGACAATGCATCACAATAAAAAAATTGGACTATGCGTGGAAGATATTTAAGGGGAATCACAACCCTATCACTTTCAATGGGTGAAATTTTGAAACACAATTTCAGATAAACAAAAAGAGATTAAATAAAAAT
>JAQGBW010004697.1:0-13301 GCA_034698625.1 Julus scanicus
ATAGCTATTAGCGATGATTAGACTATAACTGATTTTCTGGAACCAGTGTCTAAATGCCAAATTTTTTGCTTCACGTTTGAATAAAATTCCCCATATATTCGATGAAATGAATAAATCAGTTGCGTCAGTTACACATTTTAAACACTACACGTTCTCTGAACATTATATTCTAATGGGAATTATTGGAAAACAAATTCCCATAACCTCCATATAAGAATTTCTGTAAGTATAATAAAGCATATCGTGTATGTCTTAAATGCATCCCTTAGCCATCAAATAAATTATAAACAGTTTTTATAGGTTGACAATTATAGTTCTATAAGGTTGTTGATTTTGATATAACATTGAAAATGCAGACTAGCATTGTCAATAGTCGAACTCTGTATCATTTACGAGTTTGTGTAAGATATGGTCCTTTTGGGTATAACAGCGTATTTTTTATTGTCTAGACCCTCGAAAGATTCAATTTCTTTGCCCCCACGCTAGTGTCGATCCCACGCTTTATCGAGCAAGCGTGACCGATCCATTGCTCGGTTCTCTTGACGAAATGGCTTAAATGGAGATTTCTTTAGATATCATTTTCCCTTGTTGGCCCTTAGCAAAACAAAACTATAAAGCCATCCTAAAAACTCTATATATAAAACCAAAAAAATGCACAGGTACGCCTCTAGCTTTCAGAATATATTTTCAGTTATTATTTGGAATTGCAGGGCGGGTTGGGCCACATTAAATGTGATTACTGTGAATTTGACATGGAGCTGACCTTAAATATCTTTCGAATATTTATGGGGAAGATTTAGGTTCAGGGCTAAATATTAATATATGACTTTATAAATATATGTGTTCCAAATAATGATAGATATTTTAAAGCACCTAAACTTCAAATAGTTCCGAGCATGTTAAAAATATTTAAATGCCTATAATGTTATCAATAGTATTATCTGTTTAATGTTCATAAAACGTGAGAATAAACCCATCTTTTTTTTAAGCATTTTAACAAGGATCTGTCAGTGATAATGCAGATAGAATTGTATATGATCATCTCTCTATTTTAAGTTACGACATATTTACTTATCAATCAGATTAATTTATTTCATTGAATTTAAAGTTTTATGTAATACTGATCACAGAGGAAGTGAGTTTATACAATTTTACTGAAACTGTTAACAATTAATTTTACTAGTCAATTTATATGTGCTAATCGTGGATCACATATTCAAAACATGATCCTGGAATAGTGTATTTTTATACATCTAATTAAAATTATTGCACATGGTTGAATTACATAAATTTTTGCAAATGATTTTTCAAATACATAAAGTGGTTATGATCTCATTGGTGTCACTGATGTATTTGAAAGCCCTAAAGTGCCGGGATCACTTACACTTATGTATTTGAAATATAATTTGCAAAAATTCATATTTCAAAAATGCAAGTGAATAATGTAATTGTAGTAATTTTAATTACAGTAGATACCAAAGATAAATTAGCTTGTAAATTTAATTGTAACATTATTTGTGAAATGTAACACCTAAATTTTGAATTTTTAAACAAATTTGAACATTTAATTGGCCATACATAACCATTTTTGGATCATATTTAACATTTGAATGATTATATGTGCTAATCGTGGATCACATATTCAAAACATGATCCTGGAATAGTGTACATGTCGTATAAGTCGAAACTACATACAATTGTAAAGCATTTTGAACAACAAAAAATGTCCTTTGTAATTCTTTTACCTATTGAAAAAATTATCTATAAAGTGGAAAATCATTCTTTTAAGAACAGATTTCTGTGCGACTTTTATTTTTATTAAATTTGAAATGTATCGGTAGAAAATAAAAGATCAACTTCTGTCCCATTCATCGTATATAGGTTTTTATATTGACATTATTTCTACAAAAATGAACTTGGATCTAGCTTCTGTAATGCACATATTATAAGAAAAGAGAAGAAATTTCCTATCGCTATTTCAGTATGTAGGCCAAATATCATGCGGTGAACATTATACGATTACAACTTACATTAAACTGTGACGTTATTCGTGACGCAAATAATTTTTGAATACGTTAATAAGGAAGTAAAAAAATTGTAATTGCAGATTTAATGTGGCGCCTGCCTGATCTACTTCGTGTAGTGTTGTTATTGTAATCGAAATAGTGTTGGATAAAAGCTAGTTTGGTGGAATATAAAATACCGATACGCTTTATAAAGGTTCCTACTGGATTTTTATAACGATTTAGATTTTGATTATGAGTTTTTTCAATCTCTGCATGTGAAAGCTTCTGTATTAGATATTATGATATGCTTTTAAGAGGGTCATTAACCACATACATTCAAAAGCTAAATTTAGAAATCAATTTTTGATATTAATTATGAGTACATCTAAAGTAAATATGCATGTTTCAAGTCGAATAATTTTATCACCATTATATTTGGATATACATGTTCATAAAATGGAATATAAGACATGTTGTCGGTCAGTTACTTAACAAATTATAAAACAAATTAAGAAGTCATTTATTGGCGTTTATTTCGTACCATTTCACTATACTTGCTCTACTTTATTCGTTTATTTTATGAATAAAATTGATTGACCCGAATCTGGTCTTAATATCAAAGTTCAACATTTGCATATTGGATTTTATCACAGAAAACAATGGATAAATTGTGTAAAACACAGCAATTTGATGTAATTGTTTATATTGGTATACAATTAGCATCGAAATGTATATTTGTTATGTTGCCATAACAATGCACATTTTTAAACAATATACAGAATATACAGGGTGGTCCAGAAATTATTCAATGGAGGAGTTGTGTATTTTTGCGATTAAATTGTATTTAAGCTGTTAAATTGGGGGGAAATGCCATTCCTGCGTATTTGTTCCTTAATTTAAGGATTTTTTTCAAATATATTAAAACGACAGACAACTAAATGGACCTTATATATGTATAAACAGCTTTTAAAAGCCACAGTAAATAACAAACTAAGAGAAAGATTTTATATAAAGCTTTAAAATCAAGCATCATGCGTTTTGTTTTTAATTGGTATTATCTATTCGTAATTTAAATTGGCTGCAAAATTGATAAGTGTGCTAAATTGCAAAATTAAGAGTTAACAAATCAATGACGTTTTCTAGAAATACAGAAAGTACAATTATTTTTTTCTTTCTTAGGTCTCATGGATTCGAAGGAAAGATTATCATATCCTCACATCAGGTATTTACACGTTTTCAACCGACCAAAGATTTCAAGCTTTACACCAAGAGAAGTCTGATGACTGGACATTGCAAGTAAAATATGTCCAAAAAAGAGATGCTGGGATTTACGAGTGTCAAGTTACGTGGGAAAAAGGAGTGACCAGTTGGTACGTCACTCTCAACGTGGTTGGTAAGTAAAAATGGTGACAAAACATTTTTTTACATTTTTACAGTTTTAAAATTTTTATTAGGGTTTTTACTTTTATTGTTAAACGATATATTGCGCGGTATAATATTTCCACAAGGAAAACAACTCGAATTTTAAACATGTTTTGATACATGCAGTATTGTCTTTTGATGGTAATGATTTGAGGGTTTCGAAAATATAATTTTTTAATAATTACATGTAGACCTATATATGAATTTTATTTTACCTACACTTGGTTTAAACGCTTGAAGACTTGATTCTTTATTCACTCCATCCACAATAAATTCAGTAGCTGAAGAATTGGTTTTAAAGTAGTTTAGTTGGTGGAAACCAGGATACGAGAAATGATTCTTTGTTTGAACAAAATATAAAACAACTGAGGCAGTATACGATTTGCTAAAGAAGGCCTGCTGAAAATGTCTGGTTCTTGGTTCTACTTTACCAATTTTGAAGTGTTTTGGTGAAATTTTTTTAGTTATTTAAAGGATGACTAAATGTAAATTTTATGTGCACTTATTATATTTAATAATTATGAATAAACAGATCCATTATAGATGATTGACTGGAAATTTACCGTCATAAATGGTATACAAAAATCTATGGCAATGGGTTATTACTAAACAGAATATATGTCGAATACAAATATTCTTTTCACAAATTTACAAAAAAAATATCACATCCTCAGGATAATAAATTCAAATTTTTGCATGTATTTGAAACTCCCTTGTGCGTTTAATACGTTTCAACATTAAAGCACCTATAGCAATTGCCCTGATCTGATATACAATACATTTTATCGATTTGTAGGTGGCAGCACTCACCAGTACACTTTGCTTGTCATATTAACACTGAAAATGCACCTCTTTAAAACACACAATAAGAGAGGACAAATGAAATATTTCATATTTATTTGACACTTTCAACATACTAGCAATAATTTAATTAATGCATTGAATGCAATATCTGGGACAGACATATCGATCAGTAAAATCGATGTTCACTTTTAAATGTCACTAACAACATTGAGATCTGGGTACTGATGAAAGAATGCAGTTAATTTATAAATGTCTTAAACAGAAAGCACAAATTTCACATAAACAATTTGGCAAATATTAATTACATTTTATATATGCTTAAGATAAAGTTCTTAGGAATGTCATAAGAGTTTGAATCCTTCTGCCATATGTGGTTTTGATAGCTGGTTATATTGCAAATTCCTGACAGCTATAGTTTATACACAATTTCTATTATTTGAACGCTATAATATGGCTCATTTGTATGCATGTGTTGTTAATATTTATCCGCAAAGTTGTTGAATTTGTAAAGCTATTTTTTCTCAAAAACTTTATAAATATAATGTTTTGATAAATATGTATAAAAATACATGCATACACTAACTGTAATGTTTTGTACATCTAATATGAGATGTTCAAGGGATTGAATTATATTTATAAGAGCATGACGATTTACAAAATGTTGATTCAAAATCTTTACCAAAAACCTGATAAATATAAACAAATGTTTTCTTTGGCACAATGTCTAAAATATATCTAATTTCAGCAAATTAAAACAGCATTATTTTTAAGATCACGACGATTCATAACATATACCACTAATTTTAATTTTTAAAATAATGTTTAACTATTATTTGGATTTGTTTTTCGTCATTTTCATGAATTTCAACTTTAAACAAATTTAAATTTCATATAACTCGCCTTAAAATGTTTTTCAATTTTAAATGCCTCGTTTAACTTTTGGGATCATCCTTATCAAAGTACTAATAATTTGTCCTGAAAGGTATTTACTTTAATATATAATTTTTTTATGTCAAACATGAAATTTTCTGCGCTATAGTTATTTTCGTTAAAAAAACGAGAAAAAATTCCAGACTTATCTAAGTTATCTTTCATTTCGCAGCAAGCAAAATTTCATATTCAAGGATTAGGCCAGGAAAATGGCTCCAATACTTGACATTTATTCTAGCGTAAAAATTATACTAGCCAAGAAAGTTGTTCATTTTTATCTTAAATGGTAATGGTAACAGCGTTTTCTACAGCGGAGACCGCCATTAGACGTAATTGTACATTTGCGGTATTATTTTCAACGTATACTTTCCCCGTACATTACCGGCACCCATCAAGATTTAATAATCACGTTTGTTAGCACTTTGGTCAGTTTAAGTGCATCAAATCGCACGTTGCGCCAGGCAATAAAATAAATGTTCTCATCTGAGTAATTTCTAACATGAAAAGTGTCACTTTGTAATTCCCGAATTATTCCACTCAGCTGTTAGCTGCTTTTAGTAGGCGAGTGAGAGATGGAGATACAACACAACGAAATGTCTTCTTTCCCACTCATTATTACCAAATGTAATTACGGTTAATTCATGGCACACGAAGAAGAAGAAGAAATGGGGAGGAGAAAGGGAAGTTGCACGAAGGGAACTTTCAGGAATTTAAGTTTTATATCAAAATATGACAAGAGATGCACGACTGAACATTCCTTTGGCAAAAGTTCAGCTGAAAATATAAGACGAGTCGTATATACACATTCAACGTGTGAACTAGCCAAATTTTAGATAAGGCCGAGAAACCCTTCAGACATTGCCAGACTTCTTCAGCTGTCAGCTTGTGAAGTGTTATGTTGAAGCATTTTTCGCCAGGTTTATGTCTACATTAAACTCGGAGATAACAGTTTGCGAAATTAACTCCATTCATATACGAGTAGCTTTCAGCGACATTTGGTTGTGAAGAAAACTTGCACCATTAGCAGTTTTGCTTAAAGTAACTACGTTGTAGATGGCGCTGCAAACGAGAAATGGTATTTTTATTTAAAGACCTACATACAAATATAAAAAACATGTTTCAAGCAGTGATGTTTTCTCGTGAACTTTAAATTGACATCCTTTCTCGAAATATATTATTATAATTGCATAAAATTAGAAACCTTTATCAATTTATTATCTAAAATCCCAAATAACAAACTTGAACCCCAAAATACATTTTGGTGGAATTATTCTTTAATTTCAAGCTCGATTTTCTGAAAACATATACTTACATAATATACATACTTGCCAGTTAATTCATAAACGGTTTCAGTGATTCCCATGCACATACTACATTGTTGCAGTGGGATCAGTTATAAATTAAAAATTAAAGTGATATAAATTAAAATTGAGAAAGTATTTAATTTAAAAAAAAATAATAGACTAATTATACACTTTGGTCCAGAAGTAATGACTAGGGAGAGATTGTGTATCAAAGCGTATAAACACACAAGTTTTATTAAAATACATAAGCTTCACTGTAAACACATAAGCTTTACTGCAATACACATATACTTCACTGCAATACATATGGGTTTCCCTGCAATACACATGAGCTTAACTGCAATACATATAGGTTCCACTAGAATACACAAAAGCTTCACTAAATCACATAAGATTTTTTGCATTTGTGCAGTAGACCTACACAAATTTGGCGGCACACAATGGATTACTCCTAAAGGGGACTAACGGTTTAATGTGTTATCGATTTAGAGTCACAGATGGCTACTAGATGGCGCTGAGCAAAATTCAAGTTTCCTTTAATGATAGAAGGATGGCGCCACAATCCTTTTAAATTATATGGAGATTTCTAATTATTGTCTGTTGTTTTATAGCGAATTGTAGTAATGTTTGACTTTCATGTTGATTAATAAAGTGTTATCGTGTTTTTCAGTCCCAAAAGCGACTATCAGTGCTGGTGCTCCCGAATACTACATCAAAAGCGGCAGTACTATAACCCTGACGTGTGTGATCACGGACAGTCCGGATCCTTCCTTCGTGTTTTGGTATCACAACGACAGGATGATCAACTATGACACGGTACGAGGTGGAATTCAAGTGGAAACCAAAACAACCACTATCACCACAAGCACTCTTTTCGTGGCTGATGCCCAACATGCAGATTCTGGCAATTACACCTGTAGTTCGGACGACGCTTCACCTGCCAGCATCACGGTTCACGTTTTAAACGGTCAGTATCCAGGTGAGGCAAAATAAACTGGCCCCCCTCCCCAAAACAGGGAAATTATTTATACCTTTTGCTTATCAAACTGTGGTGCTCAAATTATTGATAATTTTGTGTATTTTTTTATTTTGCTCTACTTGTTTACAGTCCTTCAGAAACTGTTTATTTAAATCGATTTAATAACTATTTATTCTCTCCAAACAAATTTTTTTTTCGGTTTTGTTTCAAATATTCAAAGTGGAGCTAAATTGTTTTTCTAAAGACTTTTTATCTTAAATTTCGAATTCCTGTCAAAAAGTATAATATCGGCGAAATGCACGGTGGCTTTTTCACTACCATTTTTGCACATTTGAGAATATTTTTCATCATTATGTCACGTTTAGATAGCTGAAATTAATGACTGGATAAAACTTGATATTTTTTTTAACTGGTAAGCCAGATTTTTTTGTCTGGATAAGTTGGGGTTTTTCTACAAGTGAAATATAAAGTTGTTAATAATTTGAGCACTAATTTATGTACAAGGAAAATTGCCAAACTGAGTTGTGGGAACACCATGAAGAAAATTTCTTAATTATATTAAAGGTGATAGTATAAAAAATTAGTTCTTAATTTTAATTTTAATAAAGTTGTGGTGAATACCGTATTCAAAACCGACTAAGCAATATTTTTGAGTTGAACATATTGTATATTTTAAAAACTGGGGTTGAGAAGCTAATTTTTAACATGGCTAAATTTCATTTTGTACCTAGTTTACAGACTTTTTTGAATGTGCCGTCTTATTGTGTTGTTCTGTTAAAGTTAAATGGATGTTAACATCCCTAAAAAAAGTGAACAGAAATAAGGAAATTAAAATTATAAAAATTCAGAACTGCTTTAAAACTGCAATATTTTCCAATTCTATTATACCAAACTGCGATTTTAGAGAATGTAATTTAACCAAGTTTGTTTGGTATATAGAATTTCTTTGATGACGAACTTCAAATTGATGACTATACAGCTGTATTTTCTATTTTGTTTAATCTTACACTTGTTAATTGAAATGCTGTCATTCGTTATCTTATATTACTAGTTGAATATTTTCACCGTCTTGAAATTTCACTGAACGTATTTTAAGTTGTTTAATTAACTACATTACATGTTCTTGGCCACACCTAACTTCACAAAGATAAGTAGTAATATCTTTCGGAACGGAAATGAGAAGTTTTTAAACCTTTTAATTAACTTCGAAATGTTGTTTTTAATTAGCCATTTTTTTCGAAGGATTTAACTAATTTATTTTGTGTTATATTTGCATTTTTAATTTATTATTCTGTACGGCACACTAATCATTTTCAGATGTATGGGTCCATAATATTCTACAGACACACGAAAATCAGTTTTATTTTAATTATGTAAATATACATTGTTAATCTAGATTAAATTTTTCAAGGAATTATTTTTAGGCACAAACTTTTCTCAAAACATGAGCCCTGTACAGAGTGAGGTGATTTATAGCCAAATATATTTACATGTGTACATAATATGAACGCAATGTAGTTATGCACAATATGTTTTGTTTTCATATTTTACGTACTACATGCATTTCGAAAACATATAATGTATATTTTAAATTGCTAATATTGAATTTTTTCTTCTTTACTTGGCTTAATTTTGACTTTTGAAGTTCGGATTCGGATGTGCTTGAAAATATACCTACATGTAATAGACAAAACATACATGTGACTTATTCTATTTTATTTATTGTAATTGTAGGTGACAAGTCAGCAGCGATGCAGCATGAACGTCAGTCTTCTGGTTCGATATCACCCTTTCTTATTTGTGGTGATTTGGCGATAATATTTTTGCCATGGATCTGCTCTGTGTTCAGTTTTGTGGTCAGGTGATACGTCCACTAGCGGGTACTGAAGTCTTCAACGATCAACAATGGCGGGCCGGCGAGTATCACTAAAACAGCAAATCCCCAAAAAAATTGTGACGATTTTTATATGAAAAGTGATGACGATACTTGCCACCCGTCATAGGTGTGGCCGACTGTGTCCAACAGTCAGTTTCGTTTTTCTTAAATTCCTCATTCAGAAGGTTTTCTTGCTTCGGATATGAGAAAAGGAAGGACATCTACTGTAAGCCATACTGTAAATAATAACAACCGGCTTGCAATTGGATGATGATGATGGAAGGTCCGAGGACATGGTCAGCAGCAATGTGACAGGATACATTTTATATGCCAATTTGTCCGAACGTGGCAAGTGTCAGTGAAGTTGTTTAACTTCCCCAGGGTCGAAAAAAGCAATATGTGGTTAGATACGATCGGTGTACGAAGTGGTGCACGTATACAGACATTATGAGTAACAACGTGTGACCCTTATTAAAAATCTAAAAAAAATCGATTGTTTCCGGCTTACCGATTTTTCTCTGTTTTCGGTTATTTTTTTTCCTATTTCTTCTTCTCGGTGGAAATCATTGATTTTCGTTCGTTTTTCATTCCCCATTTATAGGCTTACGACAGTTCACAATCTGGGATGATGCCCATCATCGTTTATACTATAAATGCAATAACTTGTAATAATTGTAATCTACTCATTCATGATTCTATAGCTCGGAACATAAACATTGCTGATGAATGGAGATGTTCACATTTCGTTAATAAAAATGAACCTAAGTAAACTATTTGGTAAGAGTCGATTTTTTTTAAAGTTTGGCTTATTTTAGAGTTTTATAAAACCAGGGCTACAGGCTCAACTGCCAATGACATCATAATTTACTTCAAAGATTTGAGCAGGTTCAAATACAACATTATACTAAAGATTATTTCAGAATGCCTAGTAATTAAACTTTATATTTTATTTACCGTTGCTTTTCAGTTCACAAAGATTAAGGACCTGTTGGCTAGGACCAGGACGGTTGCCTCTACTGCCACTGAAATAACGTAATTATGTGTAATTTTTTTTCAAACAGATTAGTACATTGTACCCAGGGAAAAACAACTAAATTTGCGCGAATACCACTGGCATTTGGAAAACAACATTGTTTGTATTGTGTTACTTAAAATAAGTGTACTTCCCCTTTTCTTATTGGTGCCCCGGGCCCTAAATGTCTATTATCCAGAGAAGGACTATACGGCCGTTTAGACTCATTTTCTCCATTGATCCCTGGGTCCTAGATATATATTGGCACAAGATTTATATAGTCTCCCTTTCATCCATTGGTATTCCGGGCCCTAGATTCCTTGAGACCCGTGGTGGACTACGTGTCCCCTATTCCCCATTGGTACTCTGGACCCCATAATTCTATTTGCCTGGGGAAAACTAAGTATATGGCATTTTAGTCCCACTTTTCTCCATGGATATACTTACGATAAAGACTATGTTGGCTGTAAATACAATTTTCACGAATGAATTTAACGTACAATGATACAGATGTAAGTAGGTAAAGTAATCGAATGGATTTAATTGACATAAAATTTCATATTCTTAACAAAACTGGAATTTTGCAACTTTACATTTCTAGATTACCTTTCCGTATAAATTTTTAAAGTGGTCATTAAATCCTTCTGACATATAATATACGTATACTTACGCAAACTGTGTTTTGAACTGCACTTACGTTCCAGGTAAAAAGTATTATGATCCTGACAACAATTTAGTGATGAACAATAACAGAATTAAGTTGTAAAGATCATTCGCTATGACATGCACAAATAACATATTCTTACGTCATATCGAAAATCTGCTTCATATCCCTCGAATAACCTCGAATATCCCTTGAATAACACTGCAAACATACATAAAATTTGTAAAATCGTTTTAAAATTGAAGCTATTCAATGAAAAAGTAGGTACCAAAGCTTGTTAAAATCGAAGCATTTACTCCTTTTTAAGTTATGACTTCATATTGTGCCAATGTCCAAAAATGCGCCATTCTGCTGATTGCAGATTACCCATAATGCCATTAGATGCCGTTGCACAAATTGAAATTTACAAATTAATAAAATACCTCTCATTTCTTTAAAATTTTACATTCTAATGAGAAATTTAAAAGTAAGCTTCACAAAAATATCTTCATCACAATCAGATTCAAAAAAGCAAGTTCTTGAAATAAAGGTTTTTACTTAAATTTTAAAGCGAAGTTTTGAACTTCAAAATATGCTCAGCTCGGGTGGGATACTGCCGAGATGGATTGTGTAGACCTGGTACACATCCGGAAGCGGGTAAGACTCCTTCATTGGGGTCCCCATTGTGAGGGGCATCGACGGCTCCTCACACCCGGGCGTGGGTATCCAGTGAAGCTCTGCCTCGGCAGGGTGGAGGGTACTCATTAACGAACCCACGGTGGGCATGAGCCCACCGTGGGCATCACGTTTAAAGTTTTTGATTTTTAAGATCCAGGGATCAAATCCCGACAAATATCTGAATTTTTAATTATCTGTTTGACCTTTGTTTACTACTTTAGACTTTGTTCACATACATGTTGCATGTTGAAATATTGTATGCGTATCAAATAGCGCAGAAAAAACGTTGTCACATTGCATCTGATTGAAAGCAACAGTGGACAACGGCTATTAAAAGCATTGGATCACCGTACTACGGGTAAGCAAACTTTTAAAATTAAACTAAAAATTACAGGCTTTAAAGATTTTGTGATGATTCCTTTAACATAATAAAAAATAACAATTGTAGCATTTGTAAAACTTTACTAATTTTGATAAATGCTTTATTTAGAGAATTATGTTCATTTCTTTGTAAATTAATATTTCGTAAACTCCACTTCTAATCACTAATAGGGTTAATCCATTGTGTAATGGGGTAGCGCAACTTCGGGTCAACAATGCAGAGACTAATGAGCTGGTGGCCAGTTGCGTAATCGATAAAAAAGAAAAAACGCCAAGTAAGTCTTTTCATATTTTAATACATATTTATTCGATTTCATAAAAAAAAGTTATATATTTCATAATAAAACCACATTAATTTTCCCTACAATAATTTTTTATTTTCACCCCATAATCCACGATGTTATTCTATAAAAAAAAGGTTATTCCAACAAGAAAAAGCGTTTTTCACCAGCAATAGTGATATTGTCTTCAAAAACATGTTTATAAATCGTTTTTCGTAATTTTTCTTACAGAATCCGGCTCGTAATAACATGTGCTATCCATATCTGCAATAATAGCCCTTAATTTCAAAAATCGAATTTTGACCCATTTTTTGAAAAAATGGTAAGGCTGTACCCTTTGCATTTTTTCAAAAACGGGTCAAAATTTTTGTAAACCTTTTTTTATTTTTTTTAAACCTTTTTTTAACCTTTTTTAAACTTTTTTTGACCTTTTCATTTACCTTTTTTATTTTTTTAAACCTTTTTTTAACCATTTCTGACCCTTTGGAGTAGTTTTTCGGGATTTTTCTTGAATAATCCGACTCGTATTAACCTGTACTATCCAAAACTGCAATAATAACCTGCAATTTCAATAGTCGAAAGGGCCCCAAACCGGCATTTTTTGGACTTTTTTCGGACTTTTTTCGGACTTTTTTCGGACTTTTTTCAGACTTTTTTCAGACTTTTTTCGGACTTTTTTCGGACATTTTTCGGACTTTTTTTGGACTTTTTCCGGACTTTTTTCGGACTTTTGGAGTCGTTTTTTAAGATTTTTGTTGCAGAATCCGACTCGTAGTAACATGTACTATCCATATTTGCAATAAAAACCCTCAATTTCAAGAGTCGAATTTTGACCCGTTTTTTCAAAAACGGGCCAAAATTTGACTTTTGAAATGGCTGGTTATTATTGCAGATTTGGATAGTACAGTTTACTACGAGTCGGATTCTGCAAGAAAAATCTCAAATTCAACCCCGAAAGAAGTCCGGAAAAAGTCCAAAAGAAGTC
>JAQGBW010004698.1:0-13301 GCA_034698625.1 Julus scanicus
CGATGCTCTCCATTTGGCATAACCACGTTGATATCGACGTCTCCAATACCGATTGCTTGAAGGGCCCTGTTATCAGCGACTCGCACTGTGTCGGTTTGAAAGCGATATGTTGTAAATGCGTTACAGTTAGGCGTCATGTGTGATGAAGCACCAGAGTCCAGCACATAGATGTCAGTGTTCGGTGTCTCCCATGCAGGCATGCTGCTAAGAGCCCAGTTGCCTCCGACACTGGCCATAGTGCTAGCATAGCTGCCATTGGGTCCTGGAACAGACTGATTCGGATGTCCCTGTTTTTCTATCAGCTTCGGCATCATGTTGTATAGTGTGACATTCAATGCGCAAATGTCCCTGCCGCTTGCAGTAGCTGCATTCAGGTGGATTTTCCCCAGCTGAGGTGACTGCGGATGAGCTGCTTCCACAGCCTTTGCCTCGTTGCTTCCATTTGCCACGCTTACCAGTGGTGCTTTTTGTGTTGAGGGCAACTGGTGATCCAGTCGTTGCAGGTGGTTGGGATCTACTTTTCTTCTCCATCTGACGGGCGTACTCGTCCAGCAACCTTGACTGGAGACCCGAAACGGTGAGCTTATCCAAAGGCTGTGACTCGTAGGCCTGAATGATGCCAGAGTAAGTGTCAGGCACTCCATTGAGCAGGACGGTGACATGTTCAATAGGATCAATGTCTTTCTCCATTGCGTCGCTTAGCTGCTGAGCTAGATCTTCTACCGCAGTGATAAAACTCTGCATTGTTTGCCCAGTTTGCATCCTCGACAGGTAGAATCTGCATCTGAGATACAGCTGTGCATTCAGACCAGAACCCTCAGGTCTTAAGGTAAGTCCACATATCAGCTGCAGTTGCACATCTTGTCATGGTGATAGTTAAACTTGGTACCACCAGTGTGCAAAGATGTAGCATGGCCTGGTTATTAGCAGTCTCCCATGCTGTTGCTTCCTCAGTTGACATGTTGCTAGGCTTTGGCTGTAAAGTGTGGTAGCAGTTCAGGTGTCGCAGTAGAATCCGAACCTGGCCAGACCAGGAAGACCAATTGGTCCCCTCAAGGAGTGGAATCCGCTTACTTGCCTTGGTTGACATGGTTGGAATTCCAAAAATTCAGCAAGAGATAAACTGGAATACAGCTTGCAGAAATCCTGGTGAATCTGGTTGTACTACTTTGCAAATGATCCTAAGTACCCTGGGCTTAGACACCCACTCAGCTAAAACTAATTTCCTAGCTGCACACTGGATAGTGTGCTGAACCCATAACCTTTGTTGACTATGATTAAAATGCAAGTGTTTACTGCATATCAGCAAAGTAAATACATAAACTAGAAAAATCAGTAATTTGAGAACAAATAAATGTGACCATCCTGGTCAGTAGCTCAGTAGAGAGTGAGCTGCAACAATCAAACAGGATTATTACAGTTGCATCAGATTGTGCAACTGTGCTGCCAAAGTTCAAATTGTATGGAGGCAAACCACATTCCTTTATGGCTTAATTGCACACAGAGGGATGCGCAACCTTTGGCCAGGGTCAGCTGCACTAGGCGGGAAAATGAAAAAGGCTAACAGTTTCGTATAGACTTCCATTGCGTAGGATGGATACATACCGAGATAGTATCCGGATGACCTTGATGAAACATGTCATGGTCATCGACTCCAGTGTGTCCAAATGGCGCCTTGGCTACTCTATACAACTACCTAGGTTGCATTTCACACAGGCACCCTGGATAACATTTATAGCTGCTGGTTTCTTGTTACTGAATCACCCTGTATAGTGTAACCTAAGTCACTGAAAGGTTTTAGTCTTTACCCGTGTGTCCTACTAAGGGGTCATCATGTGCTAAAGTAAGTAATTTTCCCCTAAATTTTGATAGGACATTAATAGGATTACAATGTATATCTTGATAGGACAAAAATGTCTCCCCAGGAACAATGAATAAACTGTCGGAAGTCGTTATCAATGATTTTGCTGTGTCCGCTGCCTGTTCTCTTGACACCAGTTTTGATTCTACAAATGATACAATAGGAAGGTGATTGTACTGATTGTACTCTTTAATAGAAAAGAGGTAACATAAAGAGTGGTGTACTGTGAGCACCTTAAAATGGATAGCATCTAAGGAATTTGGAAAATTTCTTAACTGCCCAGAGAATGGCAAAACATTCTCTGTGCATTGAACTCCAACGTTGTTGTGGTATAAATAGAGCCTGAGAAGCATATGCTACAATATTTTTTTACCATTGTGCTATTGAGCTAGAACAGCTGCAACCATGTTTGCATTAGCATCTGTTTTCAGAAGAGTTGGTTTTGCGGGATCAAAACAAGATAGGATTGGAGGTGTAATCAACGCCTGGCACAGATCTTCAAACTCTGCCTGTTCTCGGGAACCCCATGTCCATGGTGTCTTTGGACTAGTCCCACGTAGCACAAACCGGCGTGAAGACGTCGTAAAACGCGTCTGACCGACGTTGCGTTTTTCCCAAATACGACGTCGTAAATTGATCAAAATGTCGCTGTAAAAAGACGTCATATAGATGTCTGGTTTCGACGTAGTACAGACGTTTATACGATCTCACCCTTGATAAAAAAGACGTCTTGAACAAACGTCCATACGACGTCATCCTTGTTGAAAAAAAGGCGTCATTCAGACACCATCCTTATTAAATACCGGCGTCTTTACTTCTACTTCTTCAGACATCTGTACATCAAATAACCATACAAATTTGCACATTACCTTAATTGGCTCTCTGCAAGTAGCACATATTCTAACAACACATGGCAGAATTTTAAAAACAGTAAGAATTTTGTGATACTTTATTTCCCTCAATGCAGATTTAAACTCAACACAGATTTGGTGTTCAACTAAACAGTTTCAGATTTTATTAGCAAAGAACTTTCTTGCTAAGAAAAAATGTGTATGCATATTACAAAAAAATATAAATGTTGTGAATACAATATACCATACATCAGATCAAAAGCAGTATTTTATAATAACACAGAAATATGAGAGACTTTGCTTGCTAAAGGACTAATAATAATTGAATTTAGAGGATATTAATTCACTTAGAAAGTGTACGAGTTAACAAATTTAATATCTTTTGAATTATTTAAATATTTAATAACTAAACGAACACACTAGTGTTTAAAAACTGCAATTACATGAACAAATGTATGCAATGTATGCTCGCAACAAAATTCCAGCAGTTGATTTGTTTGCTGATACAATATTATTAGCAATGCCGGCACAGATTAGGAATGGCTGCCAATAAGTTAGTTTCATTACTTTAATTGTGCAGTTTTAAACGCACGGCAAAACTAAAGAGTCTTGCAATAAGAACTTGTTGCCAAAACAGTGTAGTAATATATGACTTACTATTTGCAACAAAACGTGGAGACAATACTAAAAATTCTGCAGTCACGGCTAGATGTAACCATTTTCTGCTGGGATGTTCGGCCAATTTGGTTAATTTCCAAGTGTCAGAGATTTAACCGGAGAACTTTGTTTGCTTTTTCCATTATTTATGGGTAAGTTCTCGTAGGTCTTTATCAAAGCATCATCAATGGCCCTAAATATGATTAAGAAAACCAAGTAAACCAGAGGTAAAAATAGTTAGTAATCAGACTCATGTTTTTAGTCTGGGGTCCACGTTATATAATAAAATTTGACATTTCTTTATAACTTACCATATTGTTATTACTCTTCCTGTTCATTCTCTTCAGCTACTACCACTTCAGCTACAGCTTCTGGACTTTTTGTTTGCCTTTTCCTAGGTCTTAATTTCTCCGGTGCATGTTTTAGCCAATTTTTGATGTGCCCCTCTACGGTCATATCCTTTGCTTCGTGGAAATGTTTTCGAACTGCCTCTGGAATACAAATAAAAAATTCAAAATATAAAAGCACATAACTAACATGCAATTAAATGCTGTCATTGGACTTGTAGATAAACAACACTTACTAATAATCAAATCTTAGATTTGAAGAAGCTCAAATGCTAGTTTTTTACCCGTCCCCTTGTTATTGTACATTGCTGCTAATTTTAGAGTAAACAATGACCATAGCATTTTTTTACAAGCCCGTTGCACATCTTCTCCTCTCAGTCTTGACAAAAACAGCACCTTAGGAAAGTTTATGAAAGATTAGTATGCAGAACATATTTCAAATCAAAAGTAAAGAATTGCTGTGCGTCATACAGTTGCTTTTCCGATTTCACTGCTTCGCAAAAAGTCTTCCATCTTATCAACATCAACTGTAGACTGCATCGGCAGACCCATGAAAAAGTCAACATCCATTCTTTTATTGATTCTTAACAATCTTGTTAAGAGTTTCCTGCTTAGATGCTGTGCTTCCAACAATTTACGTTGAACTGCTACATCTTCAAAAAAGTTAAAAACAGAATATGATGTTTGTTACATAATTTTTTTGCATACACTTATAAGTATTACTTTAACTGATGTGTGCTAAACCTACCAACTTCTTGCAATTCTGAACGTGCATTCATTAGTGTAGACTGGGCCAATGGAGTGTTGGGTGAACAACAAAAAGAAAGTGCTGGTGTAACTCAAGTAAGACTCATCCATGACTGATAAAAGATGTCTCTTAGATACTGGTGGAGGTGATGCCAGGGTTTGTGGATGTCTGGAGACGTTTTTTGCTGAATGTGCTAGGTTAGCTTTGTTGTGCCACCATAAATGATGTTTGGTAGGCATTAACCATTTAATGGGTACCACTTCCACTTCGTTGTTTTCAAATTCCACAACGGAACACGTCAATTCAGGATTCATCCCATCTACAGTCATATCGGGGAAAATATTAATCAACATTTTGAATTAAAATATATCACAAGCATGTTAATTATCCACAATGAACATACATATGGTAATCCAAACTACATGGTCCAAATGGAGTATTTGTAACATTTGCAATACTTCTTAGATGTCAATACATTTGAATTTTTTACTATATACAAATATTTACATTTCATGAGTGTATAACACCATTATACATTGAATTAATTAGTTATGTTTACCTCTTATGGTGGATAAGAGGTAAAGCAGCAAATCTACCATCTTCCTTTGACAGTAGAACACATTTTTTAATGTTTTCTGAAAATTGAACAATGCTATTATGACTGCTTAATTTTGCAACTGAAACACATCCCATTTCTGCAGAGTCGCAAGGATATTTGTATAGTGGACCTTCATCAACAAACTTTTTGACACACAAAAATATTTCAGGAAAAGAAAATACAGAATATGTTTCTCACTAACATAATTTTATTTTTGAAAGAGATGCAATTATCTTCATTATTGTCAACACATAGCTCAAAGTTTGCAGTGTAAAGCACTTTATATTGCTTCATGTTTGAAAACCTTTCAATAAATGGACCAGAAATATGAACTCCTTTAAGTTCAGTTTTATGCACTCGCCTAGCTACTTGCATTAATGGTTTCTTTAAACACCTTACTAGACGTTTCATACGGCCTAGAAAATTTTCAAAGGTAAATGCACTGAAGTTGTCCAAGAAACCAAATGTCCTACAATCATTAACCAGATGAATAAGGTTATGGACATTGTAAACATTAAACTTTTTCCCATATAGTTCTTCGCAATGTTTTACAAACAATTGCAAGATTTTAGAGGCATATTCAAAATTTGCATTTGAGTTTGGCTCATTACAAAGCAATTATTACAGAGCCTCCAACTCCATCCCCATATACCGCTTCTCCGCCGGGAGCAATGAGCAGCTCGCATACACCAGTACCCGCTGATCAGACTTTCCCCATGATAGAGAATAGCCCCAAAACCCGCGCATGACGCATCTGTATGCAAACTCAAGGGCGCAGCGGGATCAAACATTACCAACACTAGGGCCGTGCACAAGGCCTCTTTTTATTTCTCAAACTCCTTGTACAGCTTTGACTACCCAAAAGGTGCTGAATCGTGAGTACCTACAAATACCATAGAAACTCTTAACCACCTTTTGATTCTCGGGCCTAGGAAAGTTTCACATAGCGACAATTTTTTTAAGATCAGTTGCCACTTCTTGTGCACTAACAACATGGCCAAAATATTTTACTTGTTTAAATATAAAAAAACATTTAGTGAGCTTTAACTTTATATTGTGTTGTAACACCTGCAAAACTGCCCTCAGCTGTCCAAAAAGAACTCAAATGTAGGTGCAAATACAATTATGTCATCCAAATAAGTAAGGCATGCCTCCCATTTAAGGGCCAAACATATTTGGTCTAAGCCCTTATGTATTACTGCTGGGGTGTTAGATAATCCGAAGGGCATCCGAGTGAACTAGAAATGTTTTTTTAAGCATAAAAACACCATCTTTTCTTGATCATGCTTACTCATGGGCACCTGCCAATAAGCCAACATCATATCCAATGTCGCGAACCAGGCTGACCCCTTTATAGCATCCAGTGCATCATTAATCAGAGGTACACGGTAACTGTTAACCATAGTGTTGCTGTTTACTTTGCGATAATCCACACAAAACCGCAGAATACTGACTTACAAGGAGTCACCTTCCCTGCCTTTGCATTTCATCCAATTCTGTTCTAACAACTACCCTAACCTTATGGGATTCTCGCCGCAGAACCACATATACTGGGACGTGATTCCCTGTATCAATAGTATAGCATGGTAACTCACTTAGTCCCAATTTGCACAGACAGAGCAAAAGCATTTCCAAATTCCAACAATAATTGCTGCAAATGCCTATGCTATGCCTTAGACAGGGTAGGTCTCATTTGCAGGAACGAAATAAGCCCATCCTTCCTGTTGTCCATCACCCTTATTTATCTCAAATTGCATAACCTCAAGTTCTTCTAATGCAGACACTGATGCCACTATAGTTTCCGCCTCAATATTAAGGGCCTCCACTGTCAAATTTCCTACTTAAAACAAACGACAGCAAACATCGATGTTCCCTTTAAGGGAATTACCTTCACAAGCAACAGATCACTCTTACGAGCATTTTCCGAAATTCTACACATCACTAAAGATGATGAGCAAGGCAACAGGGTTACATGCTGCAACAAACACACTGGTAATCCTTCCAACCTGGTCGCTTTCTCCTCCACCAATTTCATCATCTCAGGTTCATCCAACCCTGTGTCCCTTGTGTCAACAGTGGATGCAAATCACCCTGCGCATCCATGGGGCCCTCCTCCACATCACCTAAGCATACTAATTTTTCGGATTCCACCATCGTCCTGACAAATAGAAATTGGACATACGGGTCTTCCTGAAAGCAAAACATTTCTGTCAACGGCAGTGGGATCAGACCCGTCCACCAACAAAAGTCCCAGCCCAAGAGAGCTATTTCTTCCGGGCGCCGCAAAACCCGAAACCGGTGAGTAACCGCCCGACCCAAAATGGTCAACATAATGTCACATTCTCCCATACTGTTCACCACGTGACTTCAAACATCAAAAAGACGACAAAGCGGGTGTGCCTGAAGCAACGATAAGCCTTATGCACGGAACACCTCCGACAATACTGACACCACAGCTCCCCCATCCACCGTCATGAAAGCAGCCCGCTCTTCAATTTGCACCGATATCATTGGTAAGGAAACCCAATCTTCCTGCTGATGCCAATCTGCTTGACGATGATCACTTAGGTTTTTAGGGCACGATGCCCCTAAATCTACCCTCTCTTGCAGCTCTGCCACGGCTTTCTGTCCCGCCTGTTTAGGGCAAAAACGACGTATGTCTTAACTCTCCACAGCCATAACACGCAAAAAGCTGCGACTAGTGGGCCCTCCACCACACTAGTTCACTGCTGGGCCACTAGTGAAAAAGATGTTAGGGGTTGTCCAAACAAATAGGATGCCTCTGAATTCACAACAACCAACCACAATTAATCCACAGTATTGCAACGTCATCCCGCCAGCCTCAAGTGAAATAGCAGTTGCAGACCAGCCACGATCGTTTGCACTATTTTGCTTTACGGTGTTTTTAGGTTTAACGTATGGGCCATTGCCATCATGTCGATCAAGTAGTCGCGTACCGGCTCATTTGACCTTGCCGACGAGAGGTATATTGTCGCCACAATCGAGGGTTATATGTAGACGATCTAAAAAAACAATTTTAAATAGGCCACCAAATCTGGCCAGGGCAACTGCAACAATTCTGCACTTCGAGTCGAAAACCATCTGGCCGCCGGTAAAGTGAGTTGTCTGCGTAGCCGACGTCCAAACGCCGCAGGAGGAAGTCCCTCAGCCTGTACTATCACCTCAAACGCGTAAATAAAACTTGTAACATTGTGCACACTATCATGCAGAGGCCCATGTTCTTGATAATTAACTGCTGTGGGCAATCCTCTGTCCTGCTTTGTATCAATATAAATTGCAATGGCTGGCTCCCACACAAGCCCACCACAAACCAGGCGCTCCGCACAAGAGCCATGCACAGCTTTCCTTGCCCGTGTCAAATGTTCCAATGCTGAACCACTCCAAGCCTGCAGTGCAGACTGCCAAAGGTCAGGGGAGTAGTATAAGAGACGTCATTTTTGGCTCATTTTATACTTTTAATTGAATAAAAATATAAAGTGAGCCAGAGAGAGCTTCTCTTTTTTCTAAAAAGTTAAAACAAAAACGGACTTACATTCAAGGAGTTGTCCAGTGTTACTCCCATTATGTGGAGAAAATAAATCGGCGCTCTATAATTCGCAGATTTGTTTGCAGATTTCCCTTGACCTTCTCAATTGTAAAATGTGTATAATACCCTTCTGACATTGCTGAAAGGATAAATATCAACTTCTCAATTCGTTTGTTTGAAGTTTTTTTTAATTAATAGTTTTGTTTTCTGAAATTAAAAAACCAAAAGAACCCCAATTCTTAATGCGCAAGTTGATTAATCAATTTTAATGAGATATCCTTCTGACCTTGCTGAGTTATAACTATCGACCTTGTGACGATCTTCAGAGGGTCAAGGTTGGGACCCGGGAGTATGATATCGATCTGGGGATCGTCTGGTATGTTGGTTATGCTAATTGGGCATAATTGGCGGGTAAATACTTGAAGTTATGCAACCGCACCGCCCCGGCTCGCCACTGACGCGTCGCGTATAATTGTTTTTTTTTGTTTATTTCATTTTATGCCCTCAAGTCACGGGTATTTTTGTAAGGCTGAGAGCCAGTTTTCATTTGTTAATTTCGGTGGAATAAAGTTCGGTTTCATACAGCTTTGCGTCGTGGACATGATTTACGCGCGCCCATGTAAGATGGGACGTGACATGGTGGAGGTGCGGATTTTCGCAGTTGTTTAGTCAGAAATCGATCCCAAATTGGACTTTCATTGGACCTACAAAATGGAGGACAGGGAGATGACGCCAGGTGATCGGGTGGACCGTATGCTGACCCGCGGTCAACTATTACTAAGGAATGCGACAGGAGCAAGGTCGCGCAATCCAGGGGTGGAGCCACCCATACCTGGAGAACATTCCACACCAGTGATGGAGCACGGAGCGGTAGGGGGACGGGACCTCACGGTGCAGTAGCAGCTGGCGCTCCAGGCGTGGGGTGGTTCAGCGGACGAACTATTTGAACATGTAAGAGCGACCATAGGAAACCGTTCAATGGAACAACCACGATATGTACCGCCCCTTCCTAAGGCGGAGACAACAACGGCGGGACAATTTCAAGATGATCGCCCATGGATCCCGCATCCACGGGAGGCAGCCGGACAGGTAGCGGAGGTATAGGAGGTGCCTGACGACGAGCGTGCTGGCTGCAGCAGACAACAACGGGAACGGGCCGTGATCGTCGAGTTGTTGGAGGGAGTCCACCATCTGCCAGACGACTTTGTATTCCCGGAGCCGCGACCCCGGATCGTATATTTGGCACTGCATCCCACTATCGACCGCCGTCGGCGCAGACAAGAAGCCCAGCGACGAAAGCGTGATCGCCAGTTGGCGCGTCGAAATTGAAAACGCCCACGTTGCTAACTGTTTTATAAGTACCTACTGTTAAGGGGAAAATTACACTTTGTTCTACGGAATTTCGTTTGTTAAATGTTATACATTTGTCGGGCACGGAGTGCCCTCATTTTAGGAGGGGAGTGTGACGATCCCCAGAGGGTCAAGGTTGGGATCCGGGAGTATGATATCGATCTGGGGATCGTCTGGTATGCTGGTTATGCTAATTAGGCATAATTGGCGGGTAAATACTTGAAGTTATGCAACCGCACCACCCCGGCTCGCTACCAGGGGATGGGTGAAATATAAAGCGAGCCTGGGCCTGTGTGGGACACTTATGTTTTACCGGGGCCTGACCAGGTAGGTCAGCCAATGGGATAGTTATTTCGTGATGCGTCGCGTATAATTCTTTTCTTTTGTTTATTTCATTTTATGCCCTCAAGTCACGGGTATTTTTGTAAGGCTGAGAGCCAGTTTTCGTTTGTTAATTTCGGTGGAAAAAAGTTCAGTTTCATACAGCTTTGCGTAGTGGATGTGATTTATGCGCACCCATGTAAGATGGGACGTGACAACCTACAAATTGGCAGATTCGTTTGCAGATTTTCCTTGACCTTCTTAATTGTATAATGTGTACAATATCCATTAGACCTTGCTAAAGGATAAATATTGACCTCTCAAGTTTTGTAGGCCATCAAAGCTATTTTTTGAAATTGCTTAATAAACATGAGGAGAGGGAAAGAAAGTGCACATATATCACATAAAAAAAGTTTGTTTAAAAGATTATAAGTCTGTTATATAGCAGAAGTTGGTGATATAATCATGGCTATATTGGGCAGCATGGTTTATGCAATCATGTACTCTATTTGGTGTAATGCACTTACTTTCCACCTTTTGAGTTTGGAAGGCCTGGGTCATTTAAGTCCGCTGTATTTAGAATCAATTTTTTATTGATAATGGAATAGCATTCTGAACAAATATCTAAATTTAAGCAAGAAAAAGTACAATTTTTTTCCAGTTCTGTCACAATTTTTTATCCAGACCAAAAAACAAATCATTAATCACACTGACAAAATTTCTACAAAATAAGTTAGCAAGAGAGGGTTTCTCTTTTTGCTTTTTTGCCAAAAAAAAGTTAAAACAAAACAAAACGAGCTTGCCTTCGAGGAGTTGTCCAGGGTTAGTCCCATCATGTAAAGAACGCAAGGAGGTGGTCCCAAACAGCAGACATTGAGCGGTGCTTCCAACATGCTATTTGTTGATACAGTAGAAGCCCCAATTCTCAATGCGTGACTTAATTTATGAATTTTAATAAGACTTAATTATCTCATTAAAATTGATTAAATAACTTGTGCATTAAGAACTGGGGTTCTTTTGGTTTTTAATTTCAAAAACAAAACTATAAATTTAAAAAACATCAAACACAAGATATCTATATTATCACCCCATATCATCATGTTTTTAGGGCTAACTTTTATAACCTTGATCTTTAAATTTAATTATACAGGCTAAGTTCTGATTCGTTTAAAAATATTGGATAATTTGTAGTAATGGTTGTATTAAGGGTGAGTATTAATGTAATGTAACTTACTGTGACCACCAAAAGGTTATAATATTAAACTACATTATGAAACTTTAAAAATTCTTGTTACCATTTCTTCATTAAAGTTGTTTTAACATTATTTAAATGAATTCTTTATCTGATGTTAAAAAAACTTTTGATAAAGTAATAGTAAAACAACTTTTTAAGTTTCCTAGTGTAGTTTTTATATATAGGGGGCTCACAAACAGCTCTTTCCTGGCCAGAAAGAGCTTTTGTTTAGTAGAGCACACTTGTGTTTAGACAAAACTATTTTTACATAGACCTTTTTCAATGAGATATCAACTATTGACTCAGATAGTGAGTCACCACCATCAAACCCTGCACCTGCACTTAAAAGAATCACAAAGTGCAACACTGATGCAATTGAGGGAGATGTGGCAGTAACAATAAAGAAAAAGGTCCAGCAAAGAAGTCACTAATAAATGAAGATGATATCAAGATTCAAAATTGGATAAAACAGGGGCTTTTTGTAAAAGAAAAAAATAACACCGCTTCGAACAAGAATAATTTTGCCACCCTTCATACTAAAGAAATTTTAGAAAATGGCATATTAAAATTACTAAATAAGCAAACCTAAAAGTGATACATTGATCTTCGAAAATATAATGCCAAGGATAGTTTTAACAAGGGTGCTTGTTTCCCAGTAAGACTTTTTCCACAACTGTTTGTAGCAATGAAAAATATCTTAAAAGTGTTGTTGAAAAACAATTATAAGTTTAAACTAATGACAGTTAAAAAAATGAGGTGCTTATTTTGTTCAACAAACTTTGATTCTTATTGTGAATACTATCATCATTTTTTGGATAACCATGCTGAATGCAATGCTAGAACATATCAATGCAATTCATGTAAACTGATTTATATTTTACTGAATGAAATACATTTTAATCATGTTCATAGTTTTAAATTTAGAAAAATAGCTCTCTTCAAACCTGAAAAAAAGAGGTTGGGAAACTTGCTTGTAGAATTATCACATACAAATATCACAGGTATTATTGATCCCGCAGTGTTATTACATAGTATCTGTAATGGCATTGTCAATGATCTTAACCAAATGATAATTCATATATGAGAAAGAATTCGTTTTTAACTTTGTTTGAATGTTGATTTTGAAAAGTCAAAAATTGTAAAAGATCATCAGGGTTTCTAATCTATTCAGTGGGAAACATCTGAAGCCTTTTTCTGTGGTAATATATACATATATGCATTTAAAAATGTCTCCTCATGAGACAAGAGAAAAAGATAAAAGGTCAATTGAAAAAATACTGAAAAGTATTGAAGCATATGTTTGCCAGGGTTCTGGCTGGAGGACAAAGAAAACAAAAAAAAATTCTTTGAATGTTGCTTAGTATAGTTCATATTTTGGAGGATGTTCAAAAGATCTTACAGAATTTGTTCTTAATAAAAAAAATGGTGGTTTTAAACATTTCCAGTCATGATAACATGAGTTTTTTGTGATGTATCCTTGCAAAGTTATATCCTAAAACTAAAAATGCAAGCTGTGTTAACAATTATAGATACAATCACCACAAACTTGACACCTCAATGTTGACTTATCATGTAAACGTAAAGTTTATTAGTTCTTTTAAAATTGCAAAGGATTTAAAAATTAATGTGATGATAAGTAAATCAAAAGCAAAGCAGGAAATAAATTTGCTTTTATACAACAATCATTATGCTTTGGTAAAAAATATCAATAGTGAGGTGACTATCTTTGGTGAGTCCCTATTGTTCGTACACCTTTCACTTGAGAAGTGAAGGTATGGACCTTAAAT
>JAQGBW010004699.1:0-13300 GCA_034698625.1 Julus scanicus
TCCGGGATATTTTTACATTATCGGTATAGGAAATTTCCACGGACCAGCATAAAATGACGTAGGAAGCGGGATAACGTCCGAAACGGACAACGTAAAATCGGGGTTCCACTGTATATAATTATGACCGCGAATCCTATCACTTTTCGTGAAGTATTAGGGAAAAAAGCTTGTTTTTATTAACTACGTTCAGCATTCTCAATAGCTATGATTTCCAGGATTGTCTGTTTCTTTGCTTCATCGATCGATCAAAATTTGGCAATACTCGCGCACTCCATTTAGACGCTCTCAATGTGGTATTTGTTTGATGGAGTTAGAAAGAAGTAGATTGTAATTAAGATAAAAGTTCTCGTTTCTTATTGAAAAACCTATTGGCTGCAAGTGTTTTGGTATATTCGTCAATAATGAACAATTAGGGTGATGCACAGATGAAAAATCAATAACCATGTTTGAATCTACAACGGGTCACCTATTGCCTTGACCTATACTGGCCGGTATAACCATTATCTAATGGTTTTCTTCCTCGAAGCATGATAAGAAATTATAATTATTTCAGCGTTTCTGCTTTGAGAACGAATAGACTGATAATTTGAATATGATGATGACAGATGACATCTCCTAAGCATTGTGCGTACTCTGCATGGGTATATTCAGCTTTGAACTTTTACTATACATCTATGTTAAATTGAAACGAATTTAGAGATACGACTCTATAGTAGGCTGGTTTTTATCGCAAACTTATTTGAAAAATCTGAAGCTCTATATATAAATTCATTTTAACAATGTCAACATTCTAGATCCTTATAAAAATCCATACTTGACTATTTCGTTGGAGTATGCTTTATCTGAATAATGTTTCAGTATATATTTTTTTATTTGTATGGGAAACTAAAATTACTTTCATTTTTGTACAGGCACGATTTTATAGAAATACATAATTCATCACTATAATTTGTGTCTCGTGCTTGTATTTTTTTTTTAACTTGAATGAAGACTTGTACAAATATTTATGAAGTTATATTAGAAATGCGTATACTATATCCTTCAGTATCTTGAGAACAAAATCAAATTCAATGAATTTTTATTATATTTCATTAAATGTACACTTTTTTTCCATTGCAAAGGAATAATACTATATTCCTGAAAGCTAGCAATTAAAAGATCAAACAAATTCAGACGAACTACAGACATTTCAAAATTTAGTTAGTCTATAGCTAGTACGTCATTGTAAAGCCAGGTTTCCACCAAGACACACATGTACGTAGCACATACACGTATTTACAAACATATGCAAAAACGTTTGCCCTCCGGGTTTGTTGTAGCCACCATTTTGTAAATATCAAAATTGTTAACCTATTAAAGGTCTTTGAATAGCGGTACAATTTTGATATTTACATTATATTTACAAAATGAAAAAACGTGTATATACGTAGTACATGTACGTCTTGGTGGAGACCCGGCTTTATGAAAACTTGCAACATAACCTGTAGTATTAGTTTGCGTAATTTATTTCTTTGATGTGTGCCCATTGCTTGTTGTGGACCGTTGTAACGTGGTAACATATTATTGATTGTAACATTATTTGATTATACTACTTTCACTGTAGTAGGAGCAATCAGCAGCTTAGCTTTACTACAGTACAAGATCAATAATCCAATTAAGATTAGGTTTTAGCAGTGCCACATAGTATGTGAAGAAAAAGTCGAAGGATTAAATTTAATGTCCCTTATTGTAAAACCTGAATCTGTGTGAGAAACCTGAAGCCAATTTCTGAACAAATCAGCTCTTTAGGAGTGAAGAAGTGGATGATTAAATGAAACGAACGTATTGTGCAATAAATTTGCTCATTATTCCAAGACCTGAAAATCTAACACGCGCACAAATCGGCCCCTAGATGTCTCTAGCAAAAACGCTTTGCTCACATTACATTACAGCTGGTCTGCATGAGCATCTGAAATCTATTTATTGATTTTTATACATTTCTATCAAATGTTTGATTTACGGATGGAAACACAGCTGTTAAAATTTGTACAAAGGTAACATTTTCTTAAAGTGCGTCCATTTACTGTATATTTTACGACATGTTTATGTTTTAACTGAAAATGGCTGCATTCTCTGGAATGTAATTAATGTTTGTGCGTTGCCCTTATACCCCATTTAAATGTAATTCTTATTGGCATTTGAATTAAGACTACTTAGGGGACCACCATTAGCGTGTATTCAAAAATGTATTGACTCAATTTTATCAAGCTTTAATTCGGAATGAAACACGCTCTGGAACATTTCCTCACAGACTAGCTAACCCAAAGCATTTAGCTTTGATGTGCATTACCATATTATCCATCCATCTAACTTAATACTTCAAGCACACATAACTGCTAATCTTTTGCAGTGGAATTCTTCCATTTCACACTAAATTTAATCCTATTTTCACGCGCGTTAAAACCACTATCCAATTTCAGCTTTGAAAGTTTTTTTTTTTAAATTGCTCTTTTCTATTCCAGTTAGTTGAGCCATCGCGGTAACCTTAAGAATTTTATATTAAATTTAAGACAAGTGCTTTAGCAAAGTTTAATTTTAAGACAGTTGTAAAACCGTGTGCTTAAAGTGGGAGAAAATTCATCACGTGATCATAGACACTACCAGAAAGATTATTATCGCAAGATGTATACTATATTGCAAATTTCCTCATCCTAGCAGTTATGCACTAGGAATGCTTTACACGACATGGTAATGGTATTGATCACACCTTACAAAAAATATTTTGTGGCTCTACTATGTATATGCATATTTTCAATCAGTGTATGCATTGACACATGTCATGACCAGAACTTTTAACATATACTTCCACATGCAATGACCTTCCCTTTCATGATACCTTGCCCATGGATTTGCACCAATTACGAATCGCTGATGCTTTTCAAGAGACATAAAATAGCTTATGCTATTCGTAAGTTTGCGAACTTGGTATTGTCCTATACTAGGTTATAGCGAATTGAAATTGTTCCTGCTCTTGTCCACTCCATCAATGACTGTCCAATCTTAGCTGTCACAGCGCATTGAGCTGTCATAGGACGTCCACGAGACATATCCGGCGTTCAAGGGAATATAGGGATTCTCTATAACACGCGATCCTGGTAGTTGAGGCTTATGGGCTTTCTGGCATCATTTTTCTTAGACTTGGCTGGAATTTCGAAGACAGTTTTATCTATAGCAGACAAATATAATTGAAAATCTGTATAGAGGTATTCGAAGCTTGATTTCGAAATATTTGTACTAGATCTGTGCTAGGATGAAATTAACAAGTCATGTTTTGTATCACTACAGTAATCTATCTGACAATGAATGATATAATGCCTCGGGAATTCCAATACGAGATAAAATTTGACAGTGCATGAACATTTCAAATTCTTTGCCAGATCTGTAATATTTGATCTGTGATTGGCGGAACAGTAAATCATTGAAAGCTGTTAATTTGTGGATATAGGCCCCAATAGAATTCAATGTTGCGACACCACTTCGTGTCTTGTTATTATACATTACCAAAAATGTGCTCTATTTGTTCAATAATTAATTTTTATAATTAAAAGCTAATATTTCAGATATTCGAATTTGTTGATTTAAAAAAAAAAGAATTACATTTTAATCAAACCTGCCACACTTTGACCTACAACAGTTCATGTTTCAGTTCAATCAGCAATGTTAATGCTTGAATATTTGCGGAATTACATATAAAAATACAAGACATATTATGTTTTACGTTATTTCCACAGAGGAATTAATTGTTGCACAAATTATATTACAAGTGTATTTCTGAACTTTAATCTTGCGAGTGAAGGTTATTTCTTTGTAGAAAACCATTAGATTCATATGAGAGTTGAGTGGAGTGCTATCGTATAATACACAATACGTGCATCGAATCGATGCAGTATTAGTACATAAAATACCCTCACAGCAAACATTCAGCAATCACGTATCGCCCCTGTAAACATACGAAAAACAGTAAAACACTCCGAACAAAAATCATTTTGGCACTAGGGTCATTCGATGGCTCAGCTAGAAAAGTGCCCTTCGCAGTATTTCACAAACGTATGCCCAAAATTAAGGAATTGTACAGGCAAGGGCAAGTAGGGGCACGCCTACTATGTCGGTACGTAAAATGCTTTTAAAAGTTGCATATGGTGGCGAGAGCGTTGTTCGTTCGAACGCGACGTTTTTCCGTGCGTAGGTAGCAATGCATCAAACCTAAAATGTATTATTATAGGCGCGCATTGAAAGGCCACCTTTCCATTTGACATCTGTTTCAAAAGCGAATCTTAAATTGAATTCACGCACGCCATAACCGTGTTACGCGACGTGCGCTCTTGTTGCCGACTCTGTTTACAGTATATAGCGTCTTCATTGAAATTGCACGAATGCATCGCGTTCAATTATTTAGTCACTAAAGCACAGGTCTATGCTGTCGAATTAGGGGTGAGTGCAGAGTGTTTCCTTTTTGTTCACAAATGTTCATTTTTGCGAACCGAACAATGTTAACCGCAGCACGAAACAGGGTAATCACGCACAACGTGAAGCAATGCGAGATTGCCTACTCTATAGGGGGATATCACCTTTATATAGCTGAGCTTGGGTTTTAGGAGAATATATAAATCGTGACATGTGTTTTAAAAAGTACAGAAAGTCTTCTCAGGTTTGGGTGAGAGCAGCGCCAGATGTTGATGTAATTATTTTCACTGATACAGTAGATATACAATTAAATATTTTACAATATTTTGCATCATGTAGGTTTTTAATTTATCAAAAATAGAGATTGAAAAAAAATATTAAGCAAAGCTAAGTCAGAACGAAACATGAGTTTTCTATTAGTTCAATTATAGTGTATAGTCACTGTATATTGAGTGCAACCTTTAAAATTGGTAATTCAATTTAATTCAGTTTTGTTGATAGCAAGTTTTGTGATTCCAAATTAGGTTGATAGGAGTTAGGTACATCTGCTATAAGTGATACACTTGAGAACAAATGCCCTTTCACTTTCAAGTTCCACTTCATGAGTAAAACATTGTATTTTCAATGGTACACCATAAATTTGATCACATCATTTTTCTAAATGTTTTCCACGAATTTGAAGTCTTTCAAGTGAAAGACTGTTTAAATTTATTTTATCAATTTCCCTTGTGGAATAGAGATTGAATGTTGGTTTTATTATTTGTCATTTTATCGCTTATTAAGTTTAATGAACCGCAATAATTTAATATGACGTTAATCGAACATAACATACAAGAAATGTAGAGAAAGTGTTAAAACTCATTTAAGTTGTGCTGGCAGACCTATCGTCTGGGACGCTATACAGCCAACAGGACATAGTCCATTATCACAAAACCTAACGTAACATTTCTAAGAATCCTGTTTTTGTACTGGAATACACATTAGTTACCCACAGACACGAGTGGAATTGTATTAAATAACAGACTGAAATTATTTGCATTGCATTGGTTATGAGGTGATCGTATTCATCTCAACGTCTAGATAATGTGTTACAGATTCAAAATGTTGATATTGCTATAGAAACGTATTATGGAGAAAAGGGGTTTCAACCGAGTAGTGATGTCACACATAAGTGAAGGATATTTGAAAGTGCAGTTCAAGATTAACTGAAGAAATGAATGATAGTTTCCATAGCGACCAGTGACGTCGGTATTCTAAACTTAAACTTGGTTTCGTACATGCGTATACTGTTAGGGTATATTGAAATGATGGAAACATTATAGTGCGTACATAAGAAGATTTTTTAAAAGAAATTAAGTGTATTGGTTTTAATAGTTTCTAGTCGACCATGTCAAATTTCACGATCAAACAAAGTGGTTTGGCCTAGGAGTTTAGGTTCAAAAACTGATGTTTCTTTATTTGATTTAGAAAATAAGAGAAAACCTATCCTTAAATTACTTTACAATTTTAATGCAATTTTGTGTGAAAGCAGCTCATAAAGAATAATAGAGGGAAGAATGGTTGTGATTTTTGCAATAAAACTCCTTTAATGGATGGACTCATGCAAGGAAGCATCGACTGTACTTCGTATCTACTCAGTGGAATTCGTGAAATAATGTGAAAATCAGTGTTCAAACTTTCAAATCAATATTTTCGTTAAACAAAATGCAAACGGAAGAAGTCCGTATTCCCGGCAGCCTTTTTTTTAAGGCCCTCGAACTATTTTTATCTCGAATCACGTCCCTTTATGCTGTAAAATGAAGGAAATGGCGATATGCGCTTCACAATGTGGCCCCTGGGCGTAAACATGTGACATACGTGCTAAAGATTGTGCCACCCATGTCATTTCGAAAGGTGCCTTGCATTTCTCGTTGTGATGACCCCTGACATTTAACCATGGAGCCTGTCAGATTCAGCCATTTCCCCCATATTTTTTCCCCGTCGAGTTTGTTTCGTCCTCTATAGAACATCGTATCTAATGGCGTCGACTTCCCCGTTGCCTACATAGTAAGTATTATTTTGTTACAGTGACAACGTCATGGTATTTCCAATACGTATAATTTTTCGCAAAAAATCGCATAAACGTGCAACTTGTTGTATTGGTGCAAACTAAGGGACATCGGAATTTTCCAAAGGAGTGCATGGAGTTGTGCTGAATGGGTGGGGTTTATAGGTGGCAATGCAGTTTTATAATACCTTCTGCTTCTTGCATCTATTAAAAAAAATTTAATATGAAAAAGTCAGTGGACTTTGTATTATCACTTTGCACTTGATGAATAAAAATAAAAATGCATTTCTGCAAAAATCGACCGACGTCAAGAAGATGAAAAACAAAACTCATCTCATATTCATTGCGCAGTATGTTATTCGTCGAGTCGCTCTATGAAGTACATATACATACAAATGATGCAGTACATACATAGACACAACTTATTCCACTTGCCTATAGAATATTGCATCTATGCCGGATTCATTTCTCATTTTATAAACTCCTTCAGTGGTGACAGGCTAGATTCAAAAAGTCGTTTATTTGGAGACAGCAAAATAAAGAAGACAAATATATTATTCTTACCCTGTCTTTCTGGGGAAAGGATAGCTTATAATATTTCGTCGTCCTTCATAATAAGCTTTCACAAAACAATTCTTAATGCCTCAGGTGGAAAAGCCCCAGATATATAGCCATTTCAGACATTGTGCATCATTTCCAAATGAGTTTATATACATGTAAGTGAGTATGTATAAAGCTGTATATATATAATGGCTATATGACCAATTTTGTGACATACATGACGTCATTATGGTCCTAAAAAACTTGTTAACCATAGGTGGCATAACATATTGATCGGATAGTAATAATCATTTCTTAGTTACTCAAGCACTATATATTTTAAACCATTTTTAAGGAATGTTTTTGATATTGACGTTTTATTTATGATGGAATATTTAAAAATGTCTTATTGTGCATTTTTTAGCTCTTCAAGTAGGTTCAAGTAAAATATTTTGTTAACCTTGTTTTGTTATTGAAATGAGTGTGCTTCATTAATTATCTTCCGCTAATTACACTGTATGTCCCGGAAGGAGTTTTGCCATTATATCTAACAAAGAAATTGCATTTTAGCTCACATGGACCCTACTGTGTATGAACAAACAGTGTAATGAGAAACGTGAAATTATAAGAAAAAAATCTTGCGAAAAATAATAAAGTGCATGCTATTTATGTGAAAAATCCCAAGCGGCTTGGAATACATAATTTAATAAAGATGCGTTTCGCGAAAAAATATCTCAATTACAAGACCCATCTTTCTTACGAAAACAATGACAATTTAATTATACAAACCTATTACATTTGCTTTAAAAAATGAAGATTACGTGACAATGAAATTAATATATGCTACGCTTTTATATTGATCTTTCATACATGTATTTGAAAATCCAAACTGAAGAAATGCAAGATATACTGCACATTAATGCAATTCATATATATTTTCACGGATCCTGTGATCGAAGGTTTAGAAATACATTCACTACAAAATTATATTATATTTATATGCGTGGTTAATTCTTTTCTATGACACCAGTGACATTGTTTATAGACACAAGCAAGTATTGATCTACCAAAAACACCGTCTTTAAGGTTTTGCTAGCAGCATTTACATAACACTTTCCACAATGTTTTCCTAACTTTATGTTCTTATAATGAAAACATCTGTTTCATTATAAAATGTGTACTCAAGGTGCAATCTTCCTAACGTGGGCTCGATTGTTAAAAGTCAAATAAATTTCTTTCAGTTTAAATTGAATATCAAAATCTGTCATTATCAGTATAAGCGTGAAAAATGTTGCATTGAGATTTTTCTGATTATAAATCTTAATGATGTCAATGGAGAACTGGTTATCAAGTTTAACGATTAAATTTTGTTCTTTTTTGTACTGAGAATGTCTTTCCTATCTCATTAAACATTCATTGCGCGTTGGGGGATTTCAGAGGGAGATATCATTGAAACAAGTTTGATAATTCATAATGAGATTTAATAAAGCTGCGCAATAAATTTAGACATTCTCATTTTGAATACTAAAGTCAGCTTTATGACGGAAGAACTGAACGTGTAATTTATAAGGCAGTCGGATTTTTAGATTTCATAAACCAGTGTTCTCTGCCTGGCGTAAATTGATTTTGAGCTATGTTGGAATTAAAAAGAAATTTCAACCGGCATGATTTTGGAAAGATCTGTACTTTATTATCAGCCAGCCGCAATTTTCTATTTTATTATACCGTGTGGTTTTGACAAGCGAATGTGTGACAACACTCTCAAGCTCAAAAAAATTGCTCTATATATGTTTGGTTTTTGCGTCATCTTCAAGTTTTTTTTTAGTTTTTTTTTCGAAGTTGACGTTTTATATAAAAATTGATTAGACTTTTTTCCTTCTGCTTTATAACACTCTTGTTTCATGCGCTAGATTGAGTGAAAGTCTGTTCTCGTCACTATACCAACTCGATATCATTTAAAAATCGCCATTACATATTCTTTATGATTTAGATATAACCGATTTAAGTGGATATAACGATATACAGTACATTGTGAATGAATTTGTGATTTTTTATGATCAAAGAGGCGTATATTACCTTTATGAGCTTTGTTTGATTATGTTTCTTTTCCAATTTGCAGGTGTGCGTAGTGCATTTTCAGATGTACTTATGTATACTGAATTGCGTTTAATATTTTGGCCTGAAAGACATGCGAATATCTGTTTTAAAATTCCATCCCTTTGTGCCATAATCTGCTTTTGCTACAATTTGAATCAACGCAGAAACTAATTTAAAGGTAAGCGCTCAAAGTATATATCACATTTGCTGAAAACTCATCCAAATTTAATCACATAGCAAACAAGCTAGCTTTTTCTGATTCATAATTTGTTCTTGAGATATGATTTTCACTCCTGTATGAACATAGTGGAACAATATTGAAAGCGAGATTTGTTATTGTCATTATATCAGCTTATTATCCTAACCATCTTGAAAAAACTTCATTTCACTAAAGTTATGAAAGTTGGCTGCTTTGCATATTGCATTACTGACTTATATTGTATAGTTTGATGACCTCAACATCTAATATGATATTATGAAATACCAGTGAATTTCCCTGTGCAAATCCAATGCACAGATTCTAATATTAATATATTGCATAATACGTACTTTCATTATTTATTTAAAATACTACTGGGAAAATGACTTTGTCTATGCATTAAGACCTTTATATAAAAAGATAATTACTAGCAGACCTCATTAAATTTTCCTTCTCCAGACTTCCTTAATGAACACGCTAATATCGTGTCCTGATATAAATCTCACGAATGAGAGATTTTAATTATATTGCTAAAACTAAGAAAAATACAGAAAATGATTAAGTAGTTACTAAGCCAATTAAAGGTTGAGCATAATAATGAGGCGATGACGTCATATCGATTACTAAGCAAGTTTTTCTCCATTGTCTTAATGACTTCATTTTATAATTACAAGCGAATATTCGCTTTTTGCAACCGGATATTTGTGAAAAAAACCTACGATAGCTTTTCTTTAATGAAACCCAAAACACAATAGGCATATCATTTAGACTTTATTCTGATTGAAAAATATTAAAACAGTCTGAGAAATTTCTTTGAGAAAATTCAATTATTACATTATGATGATGATCGTTACTCTAGCTATTTATGCTGTCTATCGCCTATATCTGAGTAACTTTGTGCATTTTATATACATACTAGCACAATTGACTTTACGTCTGCAGTCTGCTAAATCTAATCTCGAAACCATAAAAGGTTTAAGGACCATAAAAATGTGAGGATAACGGAGAGATTAATTAGTTATTCCTACAAGATGGTAACTCATTTCCTTGTCTGTGATTTCTCAAATGTTTTGTGTTTACGTAACTTTATGAACTGGACTAATGAACTACCTAATAAATGAACTACCTAATTATGAACTACCTAATAAATAAGATATATTAATAAATCTATATAGCGTTTAAATGGAAGTAATCATCTTAAAGTTTGTTCATGTTTTTATAGGTTGATATTCTTGGAATGCATATAAAATTGTTTGTTTGTCAACTGATGTAATCGCTATGAATATATCTGAATGAAAATTGCTTCCAAACTGATAAAGATGCCATAATACACGTTCTTATAGGCCTACTTACTTTAAGTGCCAAATTCAGCTTGTCAACGATGCTTGCTTATATACTGCGCTTTTGTTTTTAAAAGTGACAGTTTGTAGATCTTTATTTTCTAGCAAGTTGACAGCAAAATGTAAGCATGAATGATTTTCGTAAAAATGCTTTTACGCGTGAAATACGTGAGAGAAAATGGTTATTATTTTAATAGATTATGGAATTAACTGTCAAACGCAAACCTAACGTTTAGAATGAGTATAGAAAATAATAAATGTTCGTATTTATTATGATCATATAAGTTCACGTAAAAAACGTTTTTGTATTAAAAATAAGCTACTTTTTTAGAATGGTCACGATAGACTGGCTTGTATATGAAAACTACTGCGTTCGTTTTTACTATATATATTTATGAAAACCATTGTTATATATGTATCTGTTTAAATTGGTTTCATTTGTATTATTGCAAAAGGGGATGCATTCAAGAGAACTATAAAATGGCAATTTCAGTTTTATGTAAAATATTGAAATTGACTCCCCTATTTCAACTCAAAAGTAATATTCTAGCTTACACCACCAAAGAAATAACAAATATACCAAGCATATCTCGAGACCCACGTAAGTATAATGAACAAAAATATATGCAATATTTAAATATGTATAGTATTATTTAGATATTATAATTTTATTGGTTTCAAATATTGCAGTTATATTTTACAATATGTATGACGTTTTTTAAGCTAAAATTCACTTCAGATTATTAAAACCGAATATAATGAAGTACATATAAATTGAAGTGTACATTAATGCGCTTCAAATTTTGTTATTTTTCATTTGGAATTGTATACTTCTACCTAGAATCGATCATTTTGATAGGACATCTTTCTTCATAGAACTCAAGTTTCATGACTTGGTATAAAAGTTTAAAATTGCTAGATTGCGGCATGTTGTGAACACTATTATCATATCCAGCTCACATTACATTACGGGCGAAAAGGCTTAAATTAGCACTCATAAAAGCGACATTAAACGCAGAAATTGCTTGCTAAAATTTCTCGCACAACAAATTACTTCAAATTTCACACATTGGGGCGGTAAACACATAATGCAACTAAAAGGGGTACTTTAGAGATTTCTACAACAATGAACAGTTGAATATACGATACCTATATTTTGATTACTTTGTGTTATATGACTATATATATTCCCTTATATAGCTGTGAAGCATAGTTTAACAGATGAAATGGACTGCCAAATGGTTCATTAAAACCGCTCTTTTAATGAGGTCGAAGTTTGTAATGTGTTGCAACTTTATTTATACATTAGTAAGCATATGGAAAGAACATTTCAATTAAGGTAATCAATGAACACATCTTTGAGTGTTTTTGACGCAGGCGTGCATCAGGTTGCACAATCAGAATCCAGACTTAACAGGACGTCAAGAAAGTTGTAAAGAATGCAAACTAGTGTAAGTACCATAAATAAGTAAATTGTGCTATGTACTGTATATGCTTATTATAACATAATTTAATGTAAAGTTATATAGTTTTTATTTAATTTCTGATCTATGCATACTAATATTCCAACATTCTGAAGTATGGTATAAAGATTTATTTTAATAATCTAAAGCTGATTAATTAAGGTCACTTGTATATTGAAAGAATGTTTATGATACATGCGTTCTGGTCTCTTATATTATTTGCCAATAACACTGTAGTTGTAAGAGTTCAAATAATATAGTGCCGTTGTCAAAGGACATGCTATTTCTGTTTTCTTTGGAATTGCATTATTGGATTATATGTTTGAGTGTTGTACTATATAATAACATGGTTAGAATTCATGACGCGAATTCCTATCGGTCGAATTTATTGCATTTTATTGATGCTGATATACGTATAGATGTGAAATTTTGCATATTCCATGTTCCACCATTACAAAAATGCCCCATACAGTAAGATAGCCGCATGTTCCAATTAATGACGTCACACTGGCTATTGCAGCAACTTTCATTGTGCATGCATTGAAGGATGCGTTGATTGCAGAAAGAGCGCGGTATCCTCATGCTGGTTTTTATTAAAAGAATAGATTGTTTTCATGCTGCCGGCATCAGAGATTATTATTGAAAGGCTCTTGGGAAAAGTAAGGCCTAAATGAAGAGATTTCTCATTTCTGACATTTGAGTTATACGAGCGTAAGTCAATGTAGCTGGAAAAAAGAGGCCTGTGTTTTTTCTTAAAAACAAAAAATAAATGCCATTATTATTATTTGATATCTTTTATTCCTTGATAGTTTATATAGCTTTAGAAACTTTAAAGAGTTAAATGTTAAAATCCACAACACAGTATTTTAAGATGTACTAGCGTATTAAATTATGTTACTATAATCTGTTGCATGTGCAGACGTTAACGCTGTAGCACGTGGTTAACGAAAGGTCACTTGACAACATGAAATTTAACGCTAAGTTGATGCCGTATATAAACAACCTCATTATCCCAGACTCTTTATTACTGTTTATCATTTGTCCAGTTGATTTCATTTATATGTCCAAAGTTTATTATTTTGATGTTGGGTCCATTGTGTGAGACCAGGGATGCAGTGGAAGTCTTTTTATAAGTTTAAGCTGAGTTGAAAACGCGATCACCAAAACCTAT
>JAQGBW010004700.1:0-13300 GCA_034698625.1 Julus scanicus
GGCGTTGGTGTTTAGCCCTCGTGTTGCAGAAATAGGCCAACGTTAAAAATCAACAAACAAACAAACAACAAACATGCCATATATAGTTTTTTTACGAATCTGAAAATTCACTGAATCTTTGCTAAACTGATTCAATGTTCACGTATTGTTTATGGTTTCGAATAGGGTTTGGTGGGAATGCTCGGAATGGTCCTAACCGATGTTGCGCCATTTTCTGGTCTACTTTCCAAAAAGTTAAGGTTCGGTGGAAATAAGGCATAACTTGTAACCTGGGTTAATTTCCCCTGTCGCCTACCATGACTGTGGTTTTCGCAGTTTTCCATGCTCCTTCCGTTCTTCATATGTTACAAATTGCCAAACAATCCGAAATCCAAATCCAAAAATACTAACACCAATTGCCAGGTGGGCGGTCTCTCATAGTTCAAGTGCTCTTATTATATACTATTACTGTGTTTACATGAGCACTGAAAGTACATTAAAAAGAGATGAATAAAAGTACATTAAACCAAGTCATTCGTGGTTGAGTTTACATGACAAAAAAATGGTTCAATACCCACAAGCCCCTCCAATTTCCCTCCAAAATTGATATTATTGTCGAATCACTTTTAGCTTTAGCCAGAAAAAAGAAGTAGGATGTGGTCAATGTCGTCTGCTAATGTACATTTAGGTAATGTACTTCCAATGAAACAACCCCATGCCCATTCTCAAAGTAAGTATGCTCAGATTATTTAAAGCAAAGTACTTTTAACATGTTTACATTGCTGACTCAATTAAAGTAATGTACTTTTAAGAGCCCATGTAAACGCAGTAACTCAGTCCAGAGAGAAAGTGCTTTTAATAGAACATGCAGTGTTCAAGTGCGCCTTTATATAGGCTGTATGACGTCATTGGCTATCCCCATTATCAAATAGGGGTGAAGGGTCTTTGGAAAGATGGGCGGATTAGTCCATTGAGGAAGAGGTGAACTAGGCTTTTTGCCTTTTGCATCCTCTCTCTAAATCAATGTTTACTGTAAAGATTTTTGACTAAATTATTATTGTTGATCAAAAAAATTTCTATCTCAGTCACTTATTCGTTTTCTTTTTTTTTCTCACCCTCACATGAAATTTTTAAAGTTTTGTGCTAAGGACACTCGAGAATCTGGGAACAGTAATGAACAACAACACGAATAATTTGAACAGGTATGTGGGAACTGATTTTTAACCAATTGCTTCATTTCTATAAATGTTAAGGCCGGTATGCACCAGACAAAACATCCGCAAGAAACACTGAAACTAAGTTTCCAGCGTGTTTTTCAAAACATGTGTCTAAATAAAATTCACCAGTAAAAACAAAACACGAGTGTACGCACCTAAGACACGTTTCGTGAATCAAGGCGGAACTTCATATTGGCTGGTACTACACTTTTGTCAATGTCTGTATTTCATGACGTAGAGGATTTGACCAAGTTCATTCAGTTTCGCAGACGATGTTTCAAAATTGAAAGCACGTATTGCGATGTGCTACATCGTCTTGTACAGACCTTGGTGAAAGCGCCTTAACCAGGACACATACGACACAATTTTTTTCTTTGCTCCGGACCGCCTCTCGAGCGATCGCTACGACACATCGGAAAACATTAAAAAATGGCAGTTTTTGACATGTGTTTCACAAACATTTCTGGACACATCAAAGTAGAATGTGTATGTTTCATATGTTTTAATGTTTCTTTTGTTGCATATGCATCTTTATAACATTGCAAATTTCCACTTCCTATAAAAGTTTGGTGAGTTTTTCAGTTTTTTGTAAATCCAAAAATTAGTCTTAAAGCAATCATGTTTTAATTGTCCTTTAAAGTTGTTATCTTGGAGAAAATTTACAAATGTACAAGTCCATACACTGCATATAATATTTACAAGTTCATCTAAGCCTTTTTAAATTATATATCCTCAGTTCTTGACAACTATCCAGGTAAACTCGTGTACTTTTTTTTAGATGATGTCAGCTTATTGAAATTGGCGAATTGTATATTATAGGAAAAGTTAATCGTCGGCTGAGCTCAAAAGCTTTAAAGGCTTAACGAAAAAAGGCCTAACAAATTTATCCTAAGAAAACAATTTCAAAGGTGCCGATTTTTTTTTTTTTTTACTCTCAGTTGAAATGAGGTAATAATATTAATGAGAGGAAGAAGAATAATAAAAAAAAAGCTGCATGGCCTTGGCAAATGTATTGCTGCATTACATAATTGGAATACGGCAATACAACGTAGATAAAAAATATATAAGGAAGAAATTTACGCTAAGTGGCGCCCCCTGCGGCAACAGGGTCAAACATGCTCATTAAAAATCGTCACCCCTCATTAACACTAAGGGAGGTCCATTTCAATTAAGCTCGATACATATATGTGTGTATGTAAAAAAATTCAAAAATCATCCCCAGTCACGAATAATCCTAATGCAACATGTCGTGTTGGGTGAAATTGTGTTTTTCTTTTTAAAAAAAACATGTAATTGTGTAAGTTCTGCTGTTGGGCCTCTTCTCAATAGAGGTCTACATAATCATCACAAAACGGCGCATGTGCCATGCATGAGTGCCTCTAGTGGCCAAATTTGCTGGGGGGACAGCCCAGCGTCATCCATATAGCATTTCCATTGATTTTGCTCGTTTAGAAACGGATTTTTGTGATATTTGGGAAATTTAACTTCAGTTTTTTTGAGATTTGAGAGTGGAAATTCCACTTTAAGAACGTGTAGGCCACGTGCAAAACATTTTATTTAAACAAAACGGCGTTTTATTTGAATGTCACTACATGTTTCACTTACATACATACAATAAATTTCTTTCGTATATCGGAGTTTTAAGGGATCCTGTGGTACGAAATCTTGGAATTGATGTTCCTAAAGTTGTTTTTACAACATGGAACACAACAATTCCACTTCATAATCTTTGAATACCCTTTTGAAGAGCGAAAAAAACACGCGTAACTCAATGACACGTTTTTGGCCTGCCACCCCAGGAAAGATCCTAAAACTACCACAGAGGGCACTAAATGTAATGTAGACCTTTATTATGAGTTGTGAGAACCTGATGAAGGCTACCCCCTTCACAGGGCAGATAGGCTGATGCAGAGGTTGGCCCTCATTGGCCCTCCTCTCCCTTGGACACTCCCAAAAGGACAAAGAGACCTCTGTCTAGGCTAGTGAGCATCTAGTTCATTTTGTTGCTGGCTCTTCTACAGGAAAGACGTCCTACTTGTCCTAACCTACTACACTGCAGTCTAGTTCTCCTCAGAAACTAACCACTAATGCCGTATTCTCACTGTCCGGACTTTTGTGCGTTTTGGGGCGAAGAAGCGCCGGCCCAATTTTTTTAAGCTCAGTCACTCGCACAACACACGAAGTCTGGTTCGACTTGACTTTTTCTGGTGTGCGGAACATAAAAGAAACATGGCTGCCCCTCCACATGGTTTTAACTTGTCTCTCTATTTGAACCATAAGGGCACATAAGCTTTGTCTATACATAATTAGTCTGTCCGGAAACTGGTAACGTGTAGTGCGAACATGTGCAGCCATTATCAGATTTCGACGGATCGACGTGATTTGTCAGTTTTGCTTTGTGTGCGAACAGTGAGAATATGGCATTACGGCTCAATCATCATTTTATATAAATTTAGTTTTGATTAATTATATCGTACTTTTGCATTTTACTTTCTACCACTGTAATTAAACAATGTTTACCGACCAGTGCATGATCTCGGATTCTTGGCGGTCTAAATGCCCCAAAACTTTTGATTCTGAAATGTGGCTTATCCTTTTAGATGGATGTGCCTTATGTGAGACCCTTAAGTATTTGGGCCATTCATGCCCCATTCACAACTTTGTGATGTTAGCACAGTACGCACTGGGCTAAGTTTCGCGACTGAAGAGCAACGGCGCTTCTGCTAAACTATGCACAAAATGAAAGTATTGTCTTCTCGCAAATTGTATCGGGACTTTTTGGCCAAACTAACAACTGTGCAAGTGCTATTACAACTAAACATTAGTTTAGGGCAATTGGGTGGCTACTATATCGTATCGCTACCATCCTAGCAACCGCCCAACCTGCTGCCGTCCCCTGGTCGGCCCGCCACGAACCTCCGACCAGATCTCCAAACGAGTAATGACTCGTAGTGTCTTATGAATGTCAGGTTTAGCATCCCCAGTAAGGGCCAACTTAAAGTATTCTTAACATAACAAGGAATTTGGATGCTACCTTATGTACTAACAAAAAAGGGCTTGACGGGCTGAGTCCTGTAAAGCCTGGTAGCATTTCTTACCCTCTTGGACTTTTTTCCATTTGGGAAAACATCTGGGGTTTGAAATGATAACTCGCATACTAATTTGCCTTACCCTTGCTTGCATGAGCATGTTCAGTAATGTTCAGCATTTCTGATCGCATTTAATGTTTCGGATACGTGTCTGTTTACGTGAATTAAGTGAATATTAACTAATTTTTCCATTTTTTTCTTATTTTTAGCGAAGCCCTACTTGCCTTACCCACGCTGCCGGTTTTCAAACAAGAACCTGACAGCGAAAATGGGTAAGTTATTTTTTGTATATTATTTGAACATACGGTATGTGTCCATACATGGACTTATTTAAGGGGGTATTGGAACACTTGTCATACTCTGAGATGCCTGTCATGCTTTGACATTCGCATACACTGTATGTACTCGTTTAAAGTCAGCACCAAGATGCAATATGGTAATTTTTTCCAATTACTGGTCTGCTTGGCCATTTATGTTTTTCCTCCCACCAGGGGGCATTATGTGAATGTCATACCCATAATTACCATTACTTTTCCCCCATTATATAGTTGCATAGTGTGCTAATAAGGTGTACATTTCTTAACACACTAATTGGGGGGGGGGGGAAGTTTTGTTGTATCCGAAAAGCGAAATATATTTAAATTTACTAATGAGGAAGTTTCATTGTATACGAGTAAAGCGAAATTTCGTAATAACATATACTATTAATATAATGATAGATGATGGGAACTATAATGATATACAAATTGTAGTCTATTGTTTGCCGCTAACTTCCGTATATCGGGATTTCGTATATATTTATGTTCGTGTACAATTTAGTTTTTATCCAAACGGTTACGTATTTTACTATTCATCACTACCAGATTGGGATTTCATATCTTTTGATACCTTTTTAAAAAATTATAAATCAATTTGACCAAGACCTTTGGTTTGGTGAAATTGCTGCTAATTTGGCAGTGGGGCTGGCTCAGTAGTAGTGGGAGTGGCTTAGAGTTAGGGGGTAGTGGCTAAGTGGGAGTGGTTGTGTTAGGGTAAGTGGCTTAGTGTTTGGGGGAGTGGCTTAGTAGTAGGGGGTAGTGGCTAAGTATTATTGGGAGTGGTTGTGGTAGTGACAGTGGTTTAGTGTTAGAGGGTAGTTGCCAAGTAGTAGTGGGATTAGTTTAGGGGTAGTGGCTAAGCAGTAGTGGGAGTGGTTTAGTGTTAGGGGTAGTGGCTAAGTAGTAGTGGGAGTGGCTTAGTATTAGGGGGTAGTAGCTAAGTAGTAGTGGGAGTGGATTAGTGTTAGTGGCTGTGTTAGGGGTAGTGGCAGTGGTTTAGTGTTAGGGGGTAGTGGCCAAGTAGTAGTGGGAGTAGTTTAGGGGTAGTGGCTAAGCAGTAGTGGGAGTAGTTTAGTGTTAGGGGTAGTGGCTAAGTAGTAGTGGGAGTGGATTAGTTAGTGGCTAAGTAAGAGTGGCTTAGTGTTAGGGGGTAGTGGCCAAGTAGTAGTGGGTGTAGTTTAGGGGTGGTAGCTAAGCAGTAGTCTGGGTGGTTTAGTGTTAAGGGTAGTGACTTAGCAGTAGTGGGAGTGGTTTAATGCTAGGGGTAGTAGTGGGAGTGGCTTAGTGGCGGTGGGAACGGCTTATTAAATATTAGGACAGCATTTGCTGACAAAGTTGGTCGAGTGGGTTACGTGCATGCCTCTCGATCCTAAGGTGCGGGGTTCGCTCCCCAGTAGAGATCGATGGGAATTTTTACGAATGGTAGAAATTACCTAACTTGACGGCTCTTTCGGGTGAGAGTATAATCTCAGGTCCTATGTATGTTTTTGCTCGTTAAAGACCCCTCGAGTGGAGGTGGAAGTCCCCCCTCGTAGGCAAAATTTCCAGGTAGGTGATGAAGCTCATTCCCCGGTGTTGGTGTTTAGCTCTCATGTTGCTGAAACAGCCCAACATTAGGATCGCTTAATGACTGTGGTTGTGGCTTAGTAGTAATGGGGGTGGCTTATTAACTATTGGGTCAGCTTGGTAGTAGTGGAAGTGGCTTCGTAGCAGTAGTGATGTTGGCTCAGTAGTAGGAGTGGCTTATGAGCAACGAAAACTAGTTAGTTTGTCTGGGAGCGGCTTATCATCTATTGGTAACAGTAATAGTTTATAAACTGCATAGTAGAACCTGTCTAAATGCATACTCTTGGGACTGGTGAAAAATATGCTTTCAGACAGGTTCATTCATATACATGGATCCCAAGTTGGGACCGGAGCATTTTATGCTTTTGGAGAGATTATTCATTTACACAGGATGCATTTAGACAGGTTCTACTGAATTAGTGGTAACTGATGTGACGTATAAACTATAAGTTAATAGTGGGTGTGGCTTATTAGTATTAGTGGGTGTAACTTAGCAGTGGTGGGTGTGGCTTAGTAGTAGTGGGAGGAGACACAGTAAGCTTTTTGGTGCCATTGGGTATTTTAAACTGTTATTCACCTTTTTTATGTTCAATAAGATTTTTATGGTTAAGTTTGACCTGACTATGGGTCGATCAACATGAACTTAACATGTTTATTTACCATGTCGTGTTGATGTAAACACGCCACATTGGCATCAGATGTAACGTGACATCGGTCTTGCACGCTCAAAACATAAACACTCCAGTGTGAATCAGGCAAAACTGTAGATTTGTCACACACTGTACATGTGGTGTAGTAAAACAGGGTTCCCCCAGACCTGGAAAACCTGGAATAGTCAGGGAAGTTAGAATGAACCTGGAAAAGTCAGGAAAAATGTAATATTGGGAGAAAAGTCAGGGAAAATGTAATATTGGGAGAAAAGTCAGGGAAAATGTAATATTGGGAGAAAAGTCAGGGAAAATGTAATATTGGGAGAAAAGTCAGGGAAATTTACTATAAAAATAGTTGCACTTTTAAACCAGTGAATTGTGCTGGACGAAAGTGCTGAACTTTGGACCATATGGATATTCTGTGGTAAAAATGCAAATTTTCTGCAGCAAAATTGCAATTTTCGGGATTAAAAATCAGATTATTTTTCTTGAATAAAAATACAAGTTTTCTGCAGTTTGAGCTGGTCAGGGAAAAAGTTTTAAAACCTGGAAAAGTCAGGGAAGTCGAATATTTTATTTGTGGGGGAACCCTGTAAAAATGCCGGAAGGAAGACGAGAGTTGTTCTTTTTGAGAGTCGTTGACCATTGTCCGTTTTGCGTCACGAGTGACGTCATTGGCCTGTGGCCATCCAACTCTGGAGATGACACTGAACGACTCCACAATTTTTCATTCCGACATTTCCATTTACATCTTGACTCGTAATGACCACATATTGCTTACACGCATGTCGTTTTGCAACATAAAAAAGGGGCACAAAATAAATTGGACCACATTTGAGAAAAGTCATTGGCCATCATCATTCTTGTAAAATGTACGTGCTCCAAATACGAGAAATAGATCCGCCTTCGGATGTGGGGGACATAACTTGACTAGTACCAACTGAAATGTGGATACTTTTTTTAGTTTTTTTTAAAATTCTGGTAAAGTCTTGAATAATTAGGACCAGAAGCTGAAACAGGTCCAATAGAATCAACTCTCCTCCTAAATATGGCATCATTTTTACTCTCCGATTAATATGCGCAGGGATGTTCCCATATCCATATCTGTTCCAAAGTTAGCCCACCCTGGTGAAAAAACAATAGAAACCAAATTTCTACTGGTTTCTATTGGTTTCTATTGTTATTTGGACACTATTGATTTTAATTGTTTTTTATGGTTCCTGTAATTGACTGAACATTAGAAAACCATAGAAAACAATTAAAACCAATAGAAATTTTCTATTGATACCAATAGAAAACAATTTTCCAAATAACAATAGATAAGAATAGAAAATCATAGAAAACAGTAGAAAACAACGTTCCAAATAACAATAGAAAACCATAGAAAACAATAAAACCAATAGAAATTTTGTACTGATACCAATAGAAAATCATAGAAAACAGTAGAAAACAACGTTCCAAATAACAATAGAAAAACATAGAAAACAATTGAAACCAATAAAACCAATAGAAATTTTCTATTGATACCAATAGAAAGCAACGTTCCAAATAACAATAGAAATCTCTATTGTTTTTTTCACGAAGGCATATGCTCGGAACCGGTGAAAAATATGCTTTTAGACAGGTTCATTCATATACACCGTAAGCTGACCAGTTTGGGAATATTTTTAATAAACATTTTTCGCAACATCGGTTAACGATGTCTCGGTTATTTCAACTCTCGAGACTTTCTTCAAGGATTTTTTGTTTATTTCACTTAGTAAGAATTGTTCTCAGATCTGGGGTAAAAATGAAATTCTTTCAATTCGGATTGGTTGTCAATAATGATGTAGAAACCAACTAAAATTAACAGGCACAAAAAATGGCCCTCGTCCCTCAGGTTTGGTCACTAAGGAGGTCATCGTGACGTCTTGTGTCCGGTGCTGACCAATGGTGGTTGTCTGTCTCTATTTCTAGATCTCGATTTTAGAAACGTGATTAAAATGCTTAATTAGACTGACTGCTTAATCGGCTTATTAATCGCAAAACTGAAAAAACCAGATCTGGTTGCACGGCTTCCGCTTTTAACTGCACTAGTTGGTTTAAATTAATTTTTACCAGTTTTGGTTAATTTTTTTTTTGTTGTTGTATATTTGTATATTTTGGAATGTAGGTTATATACAATCGTACTGTACTGCTGTCAGTCTACTTTAATGTAATTACAGTAGTTTTAACAGATGTTTAAGTGTGGTCATTGTTGTACCAATCAGTCACTAGAGGGCGCTATGGTTGTGGCCTGTTTTTTTTGTTTACATTCAAGATACATAGATGGCGCCACCGAGCAATGCGTTTTATCACATGAATATTACAGTATATATATAATTTATTACTCTTATATATTTATATTTTATACACAAACAAAAACAAAAAAATATATGACATGTTACAATCAGTAAAATCATGTGAAAATGTACATGAAAAACACATGTTAGGGCCCATTTATATGCCCATTTATTATAAACTTTTTCCAATTTGTTTCAGGATTGTGGGTCCATCCAGTCCAAATGTTCCTTGTACAACTTCTTCCAGGTAAGCCTCAACTCACTGATGCTTATGTTGTTAAATGTTTGGGACCTCGGTGCCCTTTGACATTCTGGAAAGGGAATTTGGGTGTAGACATCAATAATGCCACTGTGAGTAGCGATGAAAGTATCGAAACATGGAATCTGTACTGACCAAAGTATTGGAAGAATATATCTGTACTTAGCAAAGTTTTGGAGGAAAGTATCTGTACTTACTAAAGTATTGGGAGAAAGTATCTGCACTTACTAAAGTATTGGAAGAAAGTATCTGTACTTACTATTTGAAGAAAGTATCTGTACTTACTAAAGTATTGGAAGAATATATCTGTACTTATCAAAGTATTGGAGGAAAGTATCTGTACTTGTTAAAGTATTGGAAGAAAGTATCTGAATTTACCAAAGTATTGGAAGAATGTATTTGTACTTGCCAAAGTATTGGAAGAGTATCTGTACTTGCCAAAGTGTGGACTGAAAGTATCAGCATTTACTAAAGTATTGGAAGAAAGTATCTGTACTTGCTAAAGTTCTGGAAGAATATATCTGTACTTAGCAAAGTATTGGCTGAAAGTATCTAAACTAACCAAAGTATTGGAAGAAAGTATTTGCACTTATCAAAGTATTGGAAGAAAGTATCTGAATTTACCAAAGTATTGGAAGAATGTATTTGTACTTAACAAAGTATAAGAAGGAAGTATCTCTACTAACCAAAGTAGTGGGAGAACGTATTTGTACTTACTAAAGTATTGGAATAAAGTATCTGTACTCACTAAAGTATTGAAAGAGTATCTGTACTGGCCAAAGTATTGGCTGAAAGTATCTGTACTTACCAAAGTATTGGCTGAAAGTATCTGTACTTGGCAAAGTATTGATTGAAAGTATCTGTACTTACTAAAGTATAGGAAGAGTATCTGTACTTGCCAAAGTGTGGGCTGAAAGTATCTGTACTTATCAAAGTATTGGAAGAAAGTATCTGTACTTGTTAAAGTATTGGAAGAAAGTATCTTTACTTAGCAAAGAATTGGAAGAGTATCTGTACTTAACAAAGTAGTGGAAGAAAGTATCGGTACTTGCCAAAGTTTTGGAAGAGTATTTGTACTGGAAAAAAATATCTGTACTTAACAAAGTTTTCGAAGAAGAATGTATCTATACTAACCAAAGTATTGGAAGAAAGTATCTGTACTTGCCAAAGTATTGGAAGAAAGTATCTGTACTTAGCAAAGTATTGGAATATAGCATATAAATAAAATATCTATACTAATCGAAGTATTATAAGAGTATGGATGCTAGTGGTATAATTTGATAAAACTTAGTTTCTGCATTTATGACAATTTTATTAACTTTACTCAATAAAATAAAACCAATTTTTGGCAAAATTGTAACAAAATAACAAGATATGACATACATGTAACATGTAGTAATTAATGTCCCCCCCCCCATCTTCTTAGACCTTGCACGTGACTCACCACTGCTGGTGTAATATGTCGAAATGATGTTTATGACGTGGTGTCTTAGTAAATGATGGAAGCTAAGACCTTGACTCACTTGGCTCGCGTTTTTCAACCCCTGGTTTTCTTTTAAGAACCCCCCTCGTTCGTCCTCGTGCTCAAAATTCAGCTATTTTTGTGTAATTTTACCCTCCCTAATTATCGCTTTTGTAAGACATGTTCCTATTCGACGTTGTGACATACTTGGGTAACACTCGCTTTTTACACGTTTTTACACTTACGTGTTATTGAGAAATTTAAACGAAATATACAAAATATGTGGACATGTAGAAGAGAATGGGTGGACGTGTAGAAGGGAGTGTGTGGACGTGTTGAAGGGAGTGGGTGGACGTGTTGAAGGGAGTGGGTGGACGTGTTGAAGGGTGTTTGTGGACGTGTAAAAGGGAGTGTGTGGTCGTGTAGAAGAGTGTAGACGTGTAGAAGGGAATGTGTGGACGTGTTGAGGAGGGTGTGGACGTGTAGAAGGGAGTGTGTGGACTTTTTGAAGGGAGTGTGTGGACGTGTTAAAGGGAATGGTTGGACGTGTAGAAAAGAGTGTGTGGAAGGGAATGTGTGGACGAGTAGAAGGATGTGTGTGGACGTGTTGAAAAGGGGGTGATGGACGTGTTAAAGAGAATGGGTGGACGTGTAGAAGGGAATGTTGGGACATGTAGAAGGGAATGTGGGGACGTGTGGAAGAAGGGGTGATGGACGTGTTAAAGAGAATGGGTGGACGTGTAGAAGGGAATGTGGGGACGTGTAGAAGGGAATGTGGGGACGTGTGGAAGAGGGGGTGATGGACGTGTTAAAGAGAATGGGTGGACGTGTTAAAGAGAATGGGTTGACGTGTAGAAGGGAATGTGGGGACGTGTAGAAGAGAGTGTGGGGACGTGTTGAAGGGAGCGTGTGGACGTGCAGACATGTTGAAGGGAATGTGTGGACGTGTTAAAGGGAATGTGTGGACGTGTTAAAGGGGGTGTGTGGGGTGGAAGGGAATGAGTGGACGTATAGATGGGAATTTGTGGACGTGTAGAAGGGAATGTTTTGGACGTGTGGAAGGGAGTGGGTGGACGTGGTGAAGAGTGGGTGGACGTGTAGAAGGGGGTGTGTGGACATGTTCAGCCGAATGGGCGGACATGTTTAAAAGAATGTGGACATGTTCTTTTCCCAGAATTGTGGCTCAATTAGTATAACTTGGAGGTTAAAATGTCGAAATATACCTAGAAAAATGTGGGGGAAAATCGAGTTTTTGGATCCTTAATGTGGACATCTGACTTATCTAGAATTTAGTAATGATGACGTCATGAATGACGTTAAATCTTCTATTTTTTTATAATTACATGTTTTTGTGCCATTTTAGGAAGAATAAAAATCGCTCAGAATTCAAAACCTTGAAATTTTCCCCTTATTAAAATAAGTACGTTTTACTTTCACTTTTATAATTTATTAGTTTATAAATTCGATGCCCGAGGCATTCCATTTTAGTAATTTATGGTTGCGAGTGACGAGAGAGCGTCATAACTGCTTTGCCCTTGTGGAGGATAGGTGGAGCTAGTGGCATTGAAAAGGTTCACAAACCTTTGTATTTTGTGTACACAAGATGTTACAGTTTCAAAAATAAAAACACCTATTTGACAGCATGTGCATATAAAAATATAACTGTGATTGTAAGTGTGGTCACGGAATGGATTAAATGGGATAAAATATTTCATTCAGTGACAGTATAGTGGATTTCAGCCACATAGCTGAAAACTGAGATTGAAGTAAGATGAAATCCAATCAGTGACCACAGAGTGGATTTAATCTTAGCTAAAAATCGTGGTTAGAATCAGTTTAGTGATCACAGTGGATTAATTAATCCCAGCTGAAAACTGTGGTTGAAATCAATTTAGTGACCATATATTGGATTCGTTTAGTGATTACAGTGTATTTAATCTTAGCTAAAAATAGCTGATGAAATCCTTTATAAGTGCGGTCACCGAATGGATAAAATAGGATGAAATCCATTTAGTGACTTCATAGTGAAATATTTGCTAAAATCGTGGATGAAATCAGTTTAGTGAGCACATAGTGGATTTTATCTTAGCTAAAAATCGTTGATGAAATCCATTCTTTGACAACCTAAGGGATTTAATACTAGTTGAAAACCGTTTATGAAATAAGATTAAATCAATTTAGTGACCACATAGTAGATTTAATCTTAGCTAAAACTCGTGGATGAAATCAGTTTTAGTGACCACAGAGTGGATTTAATCCTAGCTGAATAACAACGGATAAAATAAGATAAAATCCATGGATGTAATCTTAGCTAAAAATCGTGAATGAAATCCATTCAGTGACAACATGGATAAAATAAGATAAAATCCATGGATGTAATCTTAGCTAAAAATCGTGAATGAAATCCATTCAGTGACAACATGCATAGTGGATTTAATCT
>JAQGBW010004701.1:0-13298 GCA_034698625.1 Julus scanicus
AAATAAATATAACAAGACCTAGTATACGTCGTAAAGAATTTGTATACCTTTTTAGTTTTATTTTAACTTTTTTTGCTGGAAAACTGGGAGAAGTGCAAATTTTACCATTGAAATACATAGGGTACCAAACCCCCTTAAACGGCGGGGTTTGCAATATTTAAGGATATTGAGATACAGTAAAGGTGCAATTGCAAGATATACTCATGTTTATAAATGATATACTACTCATTTTCAATAAAAAAATCTCGTTTATTTGTATTTACTAATTATTAAGAAAGTATTAAAGATTCTCCAGATTTACTGATTTTTAAAACTTAATTGTTGAGTTCAAAGTTGTTGAGGGAGAAAAAAATCAAGCGGGGAAAACAAACATCGTAATACATAAAGGCGTTTTCAGAAGTTCTTACCATCACAGAAATTTGCTTTATGGTCATCGGTATGAACTCCCTCCTGTGTAATGTAAAGAAAATATAAGGGGACATTTATATATAAAAAAAGTTAATGTTCCATGGATGATGGAACCTTCAGACAGGTTGAAACCGTTCAAAGTTTGCACCTTTACTTTTCACCCCAGTACTAATTTGCATATTTCTAACTCGGACAAATGCCAAACTCCGCCCACCTTGTGGTCATTTTGCTGTTGGGCCAATGGGGGAATCAGTATCAGAAATGAAAGCCACAAGAGTAGGGAGGTATCAGATTGAAGGTTTCTTTCACACGAGGATTGCGTGTTAGGTTTAGCAGTGAGTTTTTATTTTCACTGTGTTTTTACGGTGTTTGCGAATGATGTGTAATTTTATTTCCAACTCCCGCATACCATAATCGTGATGTAAATTGAAAAAGCGCCATCTAGCGCCCTCACTAAACTGGGAACTTAAACAACGCGCTTTATTCATCTTTTCGAAAAGCCTACAGGGAACATCACAACATTTTTATCCAGAGTCTGCCATGGATTTATTGAACAATTTAACTGGATTTAACTCCCAGGCGTTAAAAGTTCGCTACATTTACGAAGGGGAAAACTATTTCGCCAAAGTTAGGGTAAGTTGACCACATGTCCACTATTTTTAGCATGGTTTGACTGGGGAGACACTTGTTCTTCATCTATAACTGAACTGTACACGACAAATTTCCACTGATAATTCCAAATTAAACTTAACAATGGATTTACGTTTATACTTTTCAACTTTGTTCTTCGCTAAACTTTAATTAACCGGGTTGTTTAAAGTTTAAAAGTCGGTTTAACGTGCTATGTACAGGGTGCCGCATAAGCCAAACTCTTCATCGATTTTCATTTTGCTTGTTAAATCTGATTAGGTTTTCTAAATTTGTGTGTCTCTAAAATATAAACATGCTCTAGAAGCTGGAGTTTATTCCGAAATGATATTTTGAAATGATAATTTGTTTTAACGAGTATTAAACGTCGTGACGAGATTCAGAATGATCGTTGCATGACGAAATTAGTGGATAGTTATAATTAAAATTAAATACATAAATGCTTATACAACTTTTTTAAAATCATTCCTGAAAATTGTCAGCTGTTCTGTGTTGCTTTTCATAGCAATAATAAAAATATAAACTAGAATTTCATTCGAAATACTTAAAGTATGTGTCAAGCAGTGTGATGTCATGTGCCTACTGTAGGGGTTAACAAACATGGATGAAGGTGTTCACCAGGAGAAGGACATATAGGTCCTAGCTGGCCCTTTATTTCATGGCAAAAGTTACCTATTTCCCGAGGCTTTAGAGATTCTAGGAAAAACTTAAGTTGTTCTACCTGTGTGTCTGGACTTAATCCTTAAGTCTTAAACTACCCTAAATTATCATTTTTACAATATAATCTCTCACTCCTTGAATTACTGACCATCGTTAGTTTGAGGGGCAAATTAACATTCTCGCAACGCATTTATGACACCAAGGAATTGGAGGGCAACATTATAATAAAAATAAAAAATTCAATTGAAATCCCTGTGGAAAAGGCCAACAAGGCTTCCCCACATTGAGGGCTGGCTTTGAAATAGGATGTAGGTAACATGGATGAAAGCAAAAGGATAACAGTCCTCATTGAACCTGAAGCAAAGCTGTATTCTAGAGCCAGAACCGCATTTTCATTGTGTTTCGTCGACGTTGATCATGCATGCACAGTATTTTTGGATCTGTGGCTTTGAAAAAATGGTTGACTGCTTTCCGGGGTACTTTTTGTTTAATATGAAAGTCACATGTGGTGTTTGAGTTATTAAGTGTACAGAGACTCAGACGACCCTGAATTTTAGGTACTATTTTACCATCTGTGCATTTTTTTATACATACATGATCGATAATGGTATTTTTCCTTATCTCGAGGTAAATCAACGATTAATACAAATGGCAATTAAAAACAACGGCTTGTTTTGATAGACTTCTGCATGACCAACGATATTTCATATTGAATGACATTGTGGACTTTACATAATAAATGTAAACATTTTTGAAATGTTTGAACCCACCAATAATGGTGGATCATCATCATCATTTGGGTAAAAGTGACATCACCTTTTTATGTGCATTCCAACGTCATTACCTAAATCCCTTCACTTTCACGTATCCAGACTGAGAATATAATGACGTTATTTTTGACGTCATGCAATGTTGTGTTGACGCGAGGGATTACTTGACCCCGGATTACCGCATTCCTAAATTACAGACTTGGCGGTGAATGGCAAGCATGCCCAATTGCAATGCATGAGTAAGTGTTTCTTGAATAATTGCGCGTGAAACATGTTTGCGTACACACGTACAAAACGATGGCAAAGTTTCGTATCCAGGTCATGTGAACTTGTAATTCTGAAGCTCTACCTTCTTTGCAAAATGACCACCTGAGGCCGTGGAATTGCCTGTTTTGCACCTGAAACGGATGAGTCCAAAAAAAATGTGCACCTGCTGACACAATAAGATAGAGGCAAAAACTCCACTGTATCTAAATCAACTAAATTGGACGAACACCGTTTATAATGTGAAAAAGTGGGGTAAAAAAAAAGATGATGATGTTGCTTTTGTAACAAGTTTTCCTGAAAACTAATGAACACATGAGGCTCAGATGAGGAGGATTTTCAAATTTTGGCTCAGGCTCAAATGTGACGAATCCATTTTGTAATGATCTTATAATGATAGCCTGTTTTAAGATACTCTGTAATTATCCTGATGGATTTCATGTTTTAATGAAAAATGGTAGATCTGGGGTCAAGTGAAGAGAAATTGAAAACTTGGAAAAACACAAAGTGCCCCACAGGTACCTCCTAAAATTTGCAATTGTAGAAGTCAGATTATTCTAAATTGGTGTACTGAAGAGAATTTAATTTTTGTTCGTCGCCATTGTCTTCAGTTTGACTTTGGTGTGTCCCATATTTACTGTCAGTGTACTCACGTACAGTAAAATTACTTTGTATTGTGTGACGCTTTCACACTCGCCCCCACTGCTGGGGTCAAGTCCAAGAAGAAAACAATATCCTGGTGTAGAGAACAACTCCCATTGTTTTCTTTTGTTTTGTTTGCCAAAATAATGCTGGCGTAGGAGAAACTTAAGACGCATGAGATGGGAAACTAAAAAGAAATTGAAATTCTCATCATGAGGCCTACTTTCGTGGATTCAAATAAACGTTTAGGATTTTAGGATGTCGTCCTGACCCACGAAGTAGGTGGGCCTGATCAAAACGAGTGGCCATTTCTTCGTCAAACTTCATTTGTTATATTTTTTTGTATTAAATAGCCCCGCATAAGTACTTTTGTCGATGGGTTTTCCCTTTCCAAAACTTTGGTGAAACTGGGGTCGAATTTGTATAAGTTGTTTTAACCACTATTCTCCCCTTCCTGCCATGACATTGACACTGCACAGGACCCTGTCTTCCAAGGAGACATTATCAAAACAAATGGACGTCTAAGCGATAGTTCACCCACGTACTTTAAAACTTCAAGTACATCCTCAACTTGGTCTACATGAAACAGTGACAGATTGGGTAATATTGTCAAAATGTGGGTATACCATTAGTGACAGGTTTGCAGCCCTCCTCGTGTCATGTATCACGTAATGGGCATGGTTATCAAATTGAGCTCAGTTGAGAAAATGTGTTTCTAAAATATAGTGTTAAATATTGTGAAAATAAAAGTGTTAAATTTTTTTTCGGCGCATTCAGTATCAAACTATTTATGGTTGGTATGTATATTGTAAAGATGTTATAAGGAGGCCATCTGACAATATATGTCTTAATTACAGTATATACAGAAACACAAAAAAACGCAATGGGGCAATCCTGGCAAATCAGATGCCCTACTTTGTAGAATGTACAGTATTTATTTATGATAAAATATTTGATAAATGTGCTGTTTAAGACTATTTTTCTCTTAAATGGTTGTTATGGTCAACCGATACACTATATCTTAAGTTAATAGTAGGGTATTATTGAAAAATAATCACGTTTCCTACATGTTACCGAATAACTTAAGTTCTTAAATAACAAGTAAAGTTAACTTTTCAGGTAAATTCTACCTTAGTCAATCAACCACCTGTCTTCGGCGTGGGAATCCGAATTTCCACTTCAAGTTTTAATGTAGAATACAGGTAGTGCTGGATAATGTTTTGAATTGGAGGACATTCACCTGCACAGGGGACTTGACCATTTGTAAAGAAATGATGCACTTATCCAAGGAGTTTAACAATGCACTCTTAAGTCCACATTTGTTTTTGAATAGCAGATGTGCGGAATCGATTTGAGTTCACAGATATTCTCGAGCTGAATTTGGCCATTTCATATTCAATCTCGTGGTCGAAACGAGGAAAAAATACGAATATGCAAGGGAAAAAAAAGATTTCGTTTGTGAAAGTGCAATTTCACGCCTTGTTTGCAACGCTATAGGTGAATACCCGTGCTAAAAATGTTTCAGAATTGGATGCCAATTATTAAATGTGAAGAATCAGGAGTTTTCCCATTAATTTATGAAGAACTTTCGTTTTCTACAATTTCATTTGGAAGATTGTGAGAAAAATTAAATTGGCCATAACATGTAATGTAGTATATAAAGTACTCATTAAGGATGCTGGCTTGCTTCAGTGGCTCTTAATTGTGCAGTTTTTTTAAATCCCTGAATTTGAAGAGTAATAAAATGCACTTGTCTCAGATTGCCCTTAATTTTTTTTGAATTGTCAATAATTGCTTATTAAAGAATTATTACCATCAATGAACCTTGGATGTTACTGTATTTGCACCAGATGCACTCCAAGTCTTATGTTATCTACTTTTGAATATACATTATGTACATGTTAATATATGAAAATGTATGTCCATATATACAAGTAAAACTGCCTATATGTCTAAAAGGGTTTAATCTCTGTAATTCGATATACATTTCGTCATAAAATATCATTTACAGTATGTTTTCACACTTATATGACGAATATCATATCTATATTTACTGCATAAGGGGAATAACATGGCATTTAATAAGTCCATATATAATTTTTCCTTCCGGAATAATTGCTGGAATATTCACTAGATTATGATTCACACAGGCTTGAACATGTTGTCAGATTACTTATGATAATTTGTGATTAAGGTTGAGCATTTCTGAGAAATTGACATCGGATTTCTAAACCTGGCACCAGACATTTGGAAAATGAGAGAGTGCATCAAATATTAAACGAGGGTTTTTAATTCCAAGCGTGATGTGGTTGCAACAGAAAAGGTCAGAGAACAAGAAAACACGTGTCTTAGTCATGGTTTATTGTTCTTAATCCAGCATTAAGTATGAAGCAGGCTTCAGATTTGTGAAAACTATGCATATAACAGTACATTATATATATCTACCTATGATTTGATACCGGTTTGATGCAGAAAATAGTAACAAAAACACGATGTGCAAAGGTAACTAACTGTAAACCGATTTCATAAAGTTTTGATTTAAAATGGTATAGTTCATTTCATTTTGTAAGTGGAAGATATTGAATACGTTTCATTCCGTTGTTGAGCTTTTCAACAAATTGAAATTTGAGGGAGGGGCCGGGGATTCATCATAAGCCCGAACTTGCTCCAGGAGATGGGGGTCAATAACTGGTAGAATGAATCATGTGATTCATGTTTGGCACCTATAGTTAACACTGAATAGGGAATGTGAAAAGGGTGTTTTATGTAGGGTTTGAATAATCTCTTGTCTAAGTTAGGGTGTTAGTTTTAGGGACTACGCTACTGAAATCGGAACATCACTCTTTACTTTTAGATTATAAGAATTAACTTTCATCTTAACACTTTCTTTTAATTTTGAATCTTCTCAGTTATAGGTTCGTATTTAAAGCTTAAGTTTACTTGGCCGAAAACAACAGGAAAATGCGTGGATTACAGTGTAATCCTCTGTTTGTATTTGATTTCCCAATTAACATTGTTTGTATATGGAGTTGCTCGTTGCCAAGCAACTTCACCTTAAAGTATTACCATAATCCCAGGACAATGGACTAACCCAGATGACGAAATTCATATTCGTAATTTATATTTAATATAGCACCATTGAGATATTTGGACGCAAACATTATTGCATTTTATTGCCTTACATCCACAAGTTTCACAATGACATTCTTGCTAGCCTATGTTTAAAACTTGGAAACTGCAACTACAACAACAATGCCATGTTTCTGTAAAAATTCTTTATCAGACTGTAGTTTGAGTGATGTTCAGATAGAAATATATAAGCGATTTCTTCTATTCTAGATTATATCAGAGACCTTATAAGCTTTAAAAATCTGGCAATAGTTTTGGCATACTCTATAGGAAAATTCAAGATACAATTACAAGAAATTGCACTTAGACAAACAGATAAATGGAATCTGTGAAATATACCGCGTGACCCCGAATTATGGAAACAAGTTTGTTCCAGAGATGCAGACAGCTACAAAACAAAGAATGAATTTGTTTAAACTTTTATCTTTATGCTTTTGCTTATAAGTTCCGTTTCAAACATGATTAGATAGTAGAATTTTCCTCTACTTTCTTGCCATAGGGCATAACTCTTTGGCATAACTTAAGTTCAACGTCTTTCAAGCTTTCAGGATTTAACACTGTCATTAAACACCTCTGGTGGTCTTCTTGTGTACACGAATTTTACAACAAACGTTAAAAAAGCGTTAGTTGAACTTCCAACATCTTTTTATTGTAAAAGCAGGCATATGCACAATAGATACGGTATTTGCCTAAATTTAGCATATCGAACAAGTACAATACTGATTGTAGAGTCATGTTAAAGTTGGTTATAGCAATGATGGCATGTCTATATAACAGAGTGGAGCATACAAATCTAGGAAAATCAGAATTGATTGTTAGATAATTGTACATTTGTGAGTTAGTTAAGGTTTAATATAATGTACAGCTGTAGGGATATTTTTATGTATGAAAGTAATTTGTAATTTTTCTTATGCGTTTCTTGAACAGGTATCCTGTCATTTGTTCCAAATGGTTAAGCATTATGGGTTAGAGACACCTGGGTGTCATACAAATTAAAAACGGCCTTAGCGTGTAATTTTCTGTTTCAAAATTATGCTTTATTAATACATAAAAAGTTTATTTGGGCAACACGTGTGCCACGCGTAGGCTTTCTTATAATTATATAGCCTCGGTTGCGTATTGCTTGCGTAGGAGTATTACATATTTTTCAACACGAAAATCCACCTGCATGAATAAAATAGGCAGGTTACATGCAATGATGTCAAGGGTCAGGGCTGCTATTGGAGATTGTATAAAAAAATTCTCCCATCATTATTGTGATTGCCATTTTCCGGCAATTACTCCATCGCAGTTTGGTTTGGGAGAAGTTTTAGGTGTAATTTTGTAACAATGTTGTTTTTTGCTCATTTCATTTATTATCAGGTAGATTTATACTTACATATTTATAACTCTTTAGTGTTGGTATTGTAACATCTGTAAAAAAAAATTTTTAAAGTCACTAAACCTGAAAGCAATCATAGAAAGACAGGAAAATCGTAATTGCAAATATAAAAAAGTAATCAGGATAATTTGAAAATTATTTCAACTTTATCTGTCGAATTTCAAGGGTAGAAAATTTGGGAACAATTTAGTACAGTACAAATTTGAGAGCAGATTTGTACAAAAAAGTTAAGTTGTATGGGGGTTGGAGGTACATAAAGATTTGTTATCAACGTAAAGAGGGAATGTTTTAAACCATTCTACACCCTGCATTATCAAGATGGTGGAACCATGATTGGGGGAACTTAAAGATTTCCTTATAAAACTATTTTGTTAGGTCACTTTTATTTGGTTAGTACATGTAAAGGGTGGGTGGTTTTATACTCAAAGTTGGATGACTTTTATATAGTGATGAGAAGATTGTGATCACTGGTGAACATTTAGTGGGAATTAAAGCTTCGAAAATGGCAGACAAATGAAGAGGGACTTGAAATATTTTGGAAATTAACGAGCATTTTATTGCATAACATCGGGTAACACCCTTAAGTAATCATGACCCACGCCTCTAAAGGTGAAGTTCACGCTTTTCAAGAAACCGAAAAGACATTGAAATTGTGGATTCAGTGGGATGGCGAATTGTGTTTTCTTCAGAAAAAAAAAAAATGAACGCCCTGTTTTGCTACAAAGCGATAAACCATGTCCAGACCCATGCAAATCTAAATTTAATGCCTCCCATGACATTTAATCGCCTCGATTAATTCCATATTACCGGAACAATGTGATAATTGTTTGTCTGATTAAAAGTTAACTCACTTTCGTGTATCATCAAGTCTGGTTCAATGATCCGAACCCAGAGTTTCACGACGAAATTAAAGTCGTGACTTTGATGACCGAAATCCATTATGTACTTTTAATATCACTAAAAAAGTTGAATCATTAAATCCCACAATTCCTCGCTGCAAAAATATAGTGGTGCAGAGTATTGTGCCTTGATAAGTTTATTGACCTTTTTTCCCTATGTACGAGTCTGTGTCGTGAGTGAAGTCCATTTACACCTGATAGTCTCGTGTGTGTTATTTTTTCAAAATAATGGGGCCATGCTGCTGGTAGGGTGGGCCTTAAACGTGTTTCAAATAATGTTTTCTTGCTCTTCACGAAAACAAGTCATTGGAAGTGGATATCAGTGATAAATGAAGAGACTAGGCTATCGTGATAACAGTATGCAAATGAAAGGCAAGGCGGTATCTACTCGGTGCTAATTAGAAACATATCATTAGACGAAATCGGAATATGTCATCAGCAATGCCCTTATTTATGCGAAAAAGCACGGTTTCAGCATCATCAAATCAACAAGTCCTTCAGGATGATGACACTGATTTGGGAAGTGAAGACTGGGTCTATTCTCTACTGGAATTGAATCTTTTTCAAAAAGAATTTCCGGTAAGTGTAGATCTGTTTCGTGTTTAGATAATTAAAACAATACAATTCATAAAATGTATGTGAAATCGGGTTCTGTGTCGGTACTGTATATTGGACAACATTGTTTTAATCAATGAATTATTAAAAAAATTAATTTGTTAACAAACAATATGGTTGAATCTTGTTGAATCACCGTTTTTTTGATACAGAAGACCATGTTGACTTAAGATTACTGTGAGAAGAAAATTTATTTCTATTTATTTATTTTTTATCCTTCAAATATTTGAAGAAATATTTTCTTTAAACTTTGCAACAATGATGATGTTGACTTCGTGTCTATCCTACAACATCCAATGATGTTTGATGTTCATACAATCATAGTGCAACTTAATTATTTATTAGCTTTACAAATGCTTGAATTGGGTCATCTTAATTTGAAATTGAGTCGTATTATCAGAAAATTACGAAACCGGAATTCTATGAGAAAATTCAGGGCAATTTACAAGTAAACTAACGATCTATATACTAGATGTTAAGACATTGTTTTATACGTTTGTGAAACTAATGAATAATTGTAAACTGTAGCATTCATTCTAGGCAATTACTGTTATTCGCAAAGACTATATATTGTCTAAGGATGACATGTCATATTGTACATATTAAACATTCAGTATACAGTATAGCGTGGTTTACTTTTTGATCCTTATTCAGGTGCAGTATACGGTATTGAAATAGAGCATGACAGACATTAAATTCTGTTGTACGGTATAATATGTACTTATTGCATTTTAATATTTTATACAACTGGTAAATTTTGTCTTACGCGGAAGTTATCTTTGCAAGGGAGAGGAAAAAATAAGTACTATATTATGGTTTATTGTTAACAGCATTTTTGGAACAGTTTTTTTTTACTATGTTAGCTGCAACATAAAATAATTTTTCTTGAGTTTTGACTCATCATGTTGATGTGCCGCCATACAGGTGTATTTATAATTTGCAAGATTTCATTTAATGTGTTTGGCCTGGAAGAAAATATAGTTTAGTGTGTGAATTGTATCGACCTGTTTTCGTATTATAAACAAAAATAGCCAGACTGTTATTACTTGATACAAAAACTTGTTTTAAGTTTCATTGCAAAAAAGCATTGGAGATTGAAGAGAGGCTGCCAGGATTGCACCACCTACACCGAATCTCCCACATGGGGGGCATTGCGGATGAAAAATGTGCCAAAAGATGCCCAAATTTCAATGTCATAACCTAGTGAGGGTACTTAACCTTATTTAGGTTAAAGCAGTAGCGCTAGAAACATTCATAGGGTGTCTCCCTCCTTATACCCCAAAGGGTAATCTAACCTGTTGTTTTTTAAAAATGAAAAATGTGGAAGTTGTGATGGTGCTTTGAATGCTAACTAAAAATTTATATAAACGTGGTATATTTCCATTGAAAATGTAATTGTAGTAATATTATTTTGATAAAGAATGAACAGATTGGAATGTACTGGGTTTATCCAATTTGATGCCTTAATATTTCGCCCAAATTAAATAATAATGTCCTAAATGTAATGGTTTTTGCCTAAACTTAAATTCTGAGCAGCATTATTATCTAAATTTTTTTTTTCCAAAAATGTCAGGTGTTCCCAGATTGTGCAACTCGGGCGATATTACGCCCAAGTAGCACAAATAGCAACAAAAACAACTTTTGAAATCCTTAAAAAACAGATATCGTAGATTGTGATTTAATCATGCAGATACAAAATGTGATTGATGCTATTGATAAAGACCTAAATGCTTTCAGAAGTACTTGTTGGAGCTATATTGTGGGTCACAGTAACGTCTATGCAGTGTAAAATAAAAATATATGTTTAGCAGACTATCTGAACTCTAAAAATGTTTATATTAAGGCTTTGCAGAACGCATTTACAATGAATTTGTTTGCAGGTCAATAGTTACTAACTATGCTCTTAATTCAGGGTAAAAATGTCATGGAAATTGAGAAAAGGCTATTACAGCACGTATTGTGCTGATAATTGAAACCAATTTTGAACCATGCTGACCCGTGGCGACTGACTTGGATATTTAACAATCAAACCACAAGACTTAAAAGTTTAAAACGCATTGAGACAATGGTCTGTTATTTGGGCGTTGGTGCAAAACAAAATCTCCAATTATTTGATCCAATCCAAGATTACCCTCCTGAAAATATCACGTACGATCACATTGGATGTGTAAAATTTGTATGCTGCGTTAAAATGAAGAGCTATAAATGAAAAGGTGTATTTTTAAAATAGAAATTTATTGATAATTGAAGTTCACATTTGAAACTGTAGAGGGCATTTTGGAAGTACATTTCCACAAGTTAGGTTTACTTATAAACACATTTGAACTTCATGAAGGGTTGTTACCAGTACTGCCATGGATGTATGTTGGATTATCACGTGCGAAGAAATTAAGGTGAAGTGCGCTGTATGTGAATGAACTCTCAGTTTGCACGTCAACCATTTATCTAAATAAATATGTGGCTATCTATTTATTTTTTTGTGTTTGAAAAACAATGGAGGAAAAGAAGTTAACTATAGGCTATGTGCTGCATTAGTAAAATTAAAATATGTATTATGTTCTCAGCTGTTCCAAGACAGTTCTCATAGAAGTTGAATGTTTAGCAATTTCATTAATTTTCAAAACGTTAACAATTCCATATAAATTAAGTTATTACACTTCTTATATGGGAACAAATTGCTGTTTGTAACGTATTGTAAACACAAATTATTTCAAGCTATTACACGTATCTCATATTCTTCATTACATTGTTCAAAAAATACAGGATTCATTAACTGCAATATGGATTTATATATATTGTATATATTTAAATCTTGCAGTTCCTTACATTGAAGCTCTTATTTAAGGTGATTGAACGATTTGGTATACTACAGTCTATATACCTCCCAACACGTATTTGCGTTATCAGAACCACCCATAAATATTTACTTTTAGCTTTTGACTCCATCTATTGCCACTAGATGTAAATAGCACGGATTGTTATTTTTTGTTCACAAGTGTTAAAAAAAAGCATATGTACGTGATAAAATCGAAAATGGAAAGACAAATATTTGTGATATAAAAAAACCTTGTATAGCATCCTCGTTTAAAAGATCACTTACCCCTGTTTTTCTCATAGAAAATCAGTCTACCTTATTATGACCACGATAACAGATATTTAACTAGTGATTGAGATTAATATGGACAAGGCAAAACATTTCAAACAAAAACTAGTAATTCGGGTTGATAAGGTTTGGAAATTAATATTTTCACACAGGTTTACCTGCTAATAAACATGCCAACGACTCGGAAAACAACTAGTAACTAAAGTTCTTTAAAAAGCTGAATATGGGTTATATTACGATCTTGCAAGTTGCAAGTCCAGTTAATTTGCAAGATCTTCCGGTTGTTTAACTTGTAGCATCTCCATCAGGATTGCTAAATCATCACTTTGTTATTCTGCAGTGAGTGAAATTGAAACTCATCACCGTGAACCTTGTAAAGTGCTGGAATCTTCCTCAGCTATTTTATCATGTAAATTAATAATGGCGATTGCATTGTTCATTGTGTGCGCATGAATTAACGAGACAATGCGACAAAAGCAGAGGACAATATAACCTGAAGGCCATTTGAGATTGTCCTGCTTCTAGTCCTGCGAGCAAAAACTTTCATTATTCATTCATTAGCAATGGTTTTGAAAAACTTCTCTGGTATCATGCCCTGATTATAAATTCTATTAAAAGCACGTGGCGCCAGACAATGTGGAGTCGGCCATATTTGTGGCCCATGCATTCTGGCACCTCTCAGGTGAAGTCTGTTTAATCCTTCTACCCAGTGGCGGCACTAGGGTTGGTGTCACCCGGTGCGGTAACTCATGGTGTCACCCCCCTCACGACACCCCATA
>JAQGBW010004702.1:0-13297 GCA_034698625.1 Julus scanicus
AAACAATTCTGCAGAAAAAGGATTTTTTTCTGCAGAAGTTTTTTTCTGCAGAATTCTGCATGGGTTTTTCACATGGGTACTTGGGACCTTAATTATTGTTCAAACATTATTAAGGCTAGGCTCGCACTGGCAACTATTTATGGACAACTGTTTAATCACCATAATGAAAGGAATTTGTTTCAATTTAACCTCTCGCATTGTCGACTTTTTTAATCGAGGCAACTAAACAAATTGTGCCGACGCTGGCGGTCTAGTGGGGTACGTGCTTGCTCGGATCTACACGAAACGTTGACATGCACTCAGTACTGCCAGAACGATGGGAAAATGCTTCTCCAAAACTGGAAATTATTTTAAATGATAACTGAAGTTTACATGTATTTCTCTAGAAAATGCTGAGCTAGGTGGGTTAGTGGTAACACGTACCATCGGCCTTCATTTGGGAGACCTTAGTTCAATTGCTGGATCGGCTATCATGGCTGTGGTTTGCCGTGATAGTTCCTGTAAAAATCTGCTGTGACCGTGCTCCTTCCTCTATTTACTATATCTATTCCAAATTGCCAGGTGGGCAGAGTCCCACAATCCATATGCGCTTAGTATTTTTTTAACAAATTTCATTAAAATTCATACAGCTATTATATTTTAAAAAATAGTTGCGGAAACTTGATGAACACCCATCGTATATCTTAAATATTGAAAATTTAAGTTTTGAATGCCGATTTGGACACCGCATTTTGCCTAATTTTCAAAAAACTTACGTCCGCTGCTTCGTTGACACATTGCACAACCATTTTGTGATTTTCTTCAGCAAGGGCCTTTTTCCTGCAGTCAAAGTCTCCGCGCCCGTATAATAATCAAGATATACCGTCTTCAAATATTACCAAACCAATTATTTACTTTCTTTTTATATTAATTACTTGTTAATATTTTAAACGTACGAGCCAGCAAATATGGCGGACTCCTTGGTGTTTACATATATATAATGTATATATACTGCATATAGGGCATATAACAAAAACCATGGCGATTTTCATCAACAGTATACTCATTTTCAAAATCGTACATGGCGATCAAAACAGAACATAGCTCTGCAAAGTCATAGTAACAGAGGCGGTGGGGAGAGTTAACAACAGAGTTCACCGTCTCATAAATACTTATTCGGCACCTTGTAACACTGGACAGAACCTCGGTTGTTGCAAAACCGAGATATTTCTCATTTTTCACTCCCTGCATTTTTATATTTTAGACATGCATTTCAATGATTATCGAGCAAGTGTGGTTCAATGTCATACATTTTCCAAGTTCGTACTATAAATAATAGATATACCATGTGGGAAAAACTTATCTTTTCTCAATACAAGATTCGACGAAACACGAGTTCCTCATAATGGTTGAAATAAGACGGTCGCTCCAAATAAATTTTTATTCCACTTAATTGCAATTTTTACCTTATATCGACACATCCTTGAGGTCCAAAATATGACTTCTCCACATAATCTCCGTCCCTTCCAAGACCTTGAAACTAGGGTCTGCATGCCTGAGAGTTAAAACACTGGACCAGGACATTTGAACCACTGTTTAGCAGCCGCTCCCCTTTTTCAAATTGATTGAAAATGGTTTGTGGCAAATTTGCAGACTGACATGTGACCAACAATGTCCATCAAGTGTCTCGAGGAGAAAATCATTGGACTCCTGCTTGTGGACATCATGCCAAACGACTGCTAAACAGTGACTTGGTCCGGAGTTTACCACTTTGGTATACAGGCCCTACTTCCGAGGTGTTGCAAGGTCCATGACGATTATGCGTACAAGTCACTTTTTGAACCTCAAAGATGCATCGCTATGTCGAAGAAACAGCAAGTATGTAGAACAAAAAATTGACTAACAAAAAAAAATGTTCGTTTCTTGAGAAGTGACCCTCGTAAAGGAAATTTCCAATTATATTTTTGAAACAAACACTACGAAAATTTAGAATTTACATTTTCCTTTGAACGGAAGAGGACTCGAGGGAAAGAAGAATTACTTGCTTTGGAAGGAAAATCCATTTTGAAACTTTTAGAAATTGGCTTTATCGACTTACGAAACATATAGAGGGACCGTTTGCCCATGACAATAAAGACGGCCTTGGACTTTGTTGTCGTGAAAAAATGAATGTTTTTTTCACGGTATTCAATGGAGTGTGTAAACCGATGGAGCCCCGGAATCGTAAGCCAAAACATGTTATTGACGGAAAATTATAGTTGAATGTCTGAGACCATGAATGCAAGTTGGATTAGGAGGAATGGAATTCCTTTGCCTCACAACGCCGCACTCTCCTTTCACGGTACAATTTAACAAGGTTCTTTAGCCATTCCGATCTTATTAAAGAGAAGAGTTTTCTGAATCAGCCAAGTTTTAAGTTTGTTCCTAAACACCAGGTTTAGTCACCCGAACAGGAGGCCAAACATTAACCGGGCCGGCTGCAGGGTCAGTTATGGTAACGGATGTACTGGTTGCACAACTTGCAGTATGCAAACGGCCTGAAACGAAATTTGGTCATCTTTTGGAGATCTTGGAAGCGCCGCCGCAGGTTTTCCCGAAACTCAATTCGCTCCTGCGACTCTTGCCAGGCTTTTGCTTGCATTATCTGGTGTTCGCTGGCTGGAATGTTGTCTTCTTCGCAGGTAGAGGGCGCCTGAAACGAGAGGAAATGAGTACAATTTGCGCTAGTATAGAAATATATTTCGATCAAATCTTATGGAAGAAAATATTTCACCTCTAACATATGGTATAAACTTTGCCACTGATTAGGAGGCACAGTCTGAAATAAAAAATAATCATTTAAAAAAAGGGTACTATGAAAGTTATCGGGTCTCAATTCTTAATTTTCAAATTGAATATGATATACACCCTGGATAACATTTATAGCTGCTGGTTTCTTGTTACTGAATCACCCTGTATATATGCTAATCCTAATCTAGCCTAAATTAACCTAATCTAACGTAATGTAACCTAACCTAATCTAACCTAACCTAAATATTTGCAAATTAAGAATTGAGACCTGATATATAATTGAAAATTAAGAATTGAGACCCGATAAATATTTGAAAATTAAGAATTGAGACCAGATAACTTCATAGTACCAAAAAAAGCCATAAATGTCCAACATTTTCATGGTTAAAGTATATTCCTGACTATTGCAGGTCCATCCAATTTCCCTGACTATCCCAGATATCCAACTAATCTGACTATCGGCAAGGTGTAGCTAACTACCATGATTATTCCAGGTATATCCAAATCCCCTGACTATTCCAGGTCTTGCCAACTTTCCTGATCATTTCAGGTCAATCCAACTTCCCCGACTAATTCCGGTTTCCCAGGTCTGGTGGAACCCTGATAGACTTTTATAACACCATAAAGAGTATTGCATGATAACAAACCTGAATTATTTCCCCTGCTAAAGAAAGCTGTTTAATGCAGAGCCTGCATTTATGAAACAATGGTGACCAACAAAAACACAAATCCCAGGATGGCTTGGTACGGCCACAGTACAGACATTCATCTGCAAGTGACAAATATATTTACAAATTAAAGTAACACGATAAGGACATTTTGTGGGTAAACTACAAACGAGCATTGTGAAAGGGAAAATGCACCTTCGCAAGAACAGCTCGAGGAATTGCTACACCGTGAAGAGTTATTGGATCCGGAGATGTAGCCGCCGTCATCGCAATTCACCAAATCATCAGGAAGGAATCGATCTGAAATGTGAAAAAATAAATGTTATGAGTTTGTGGACTGGTAGAGCATGAGGGATATCGGATGGCGTATCGTTAGCGAAAGATGTGATTATGGTCAAGCGGAATTTATTCAATCGATGTTAAATGCGTGAAGCCAGGAAATGATTTTTACTTAACTTTGTGATGTTTTACGCCACGGGTGTACAAATTTTACTAGTCACCGGCCATAAGTCGTCACAAAAATTGACCAGCATGTGATCACCACGCAGAGAATTTTTGTTCTTAATTAAAATTAGGACTTTAGGTTTGTTATAATTTTTTTTCGCTACAGGGAGGGACCCTGCTTTACAGTGTAGATTGCGATATCTGTCATGACATGTTAGAACACCGATATCATGACAAATACAAGGCATATAAGCATTGTGGGACTCTTCCCACCTGGCAATTGGGATTATAGTTTTTGGATGTTGTTGTATTTTTTAGTAATTTATTATAGATGTGAAGAGAGGAAGGAGCATGGACGTGGCCGATTAGACATCGTTGTTAGATTGAATTTTTACTAAATTTGAACTTTCACCATGGAGGCTATTTCAACGTCTAATTGCATGCAAAAAGAAGGACCAATAGTAAGCACTCATCTAGGCACAAAGTTTGGTCAAAGGATTTCAGTGATTATGTCTACTCCTGTAGTGGTCGTTAGGCGTCAAAATATGGGAAACAAGATATGAATTACAAGAAAGATTAAAAACGTTTGAATAACCCCATAGATAACTTTTCGCGCCTGGGCCTCAACGTGTCAAAATTTAAAAACTGGTGCATTTCTGTCACCCTCGTGGAATGTTGGTAACCGGCCTTAACAAATCTGGACGCCCTACGCTGGACGATATCTATATCCTGAATATGAACAAAAAAATCGACGTTTAAGCGGAATTCGTGAAATAAACGGAAGAGATATATTAGTGTATGTTTTGATGTAATGTTGATACCATTTTTTAAAGTAAAATTTAAGTGTTTACAAGTATTGCGAACATGCTAAAAAAAAAAAAAAAAAAAAAAAAAAAAATGCAGAGTAAACAAGAAAAGACATTTAAGCACTCGATTTACAAGCAATGCAATTGTTTCAATTAAATGAGCTAAAAACTCTCCAAACAATCACATGTTTTGATGAAGGTCTTCGTTATTTGCTTAAATATCTATGCTCATTTACTCTGCATTTTTGAGCATGTTTGAAATGCTCATAAACACCTAAATTTTACTTTTAAAAATGGTATCAACGTTACATCAAAACATATACTAATATATCTCTTTTGTTTATTTCAGGAAGTCCACTTGGATGTCGATTATTTTGTTTGCCAAATTGGAATTAACAATACTTTAGTGCAAAGTATTTAACAGTATTATACCCAGGCTTTTATATGAGCAGTATCTGGTATGATTCTCATACTAGTTTAATTTACAGATCTTTGTTTTGAACCCAATTCAAATTTGATATTTGACACTTGTAGATTTAACCTCAGCAGCCCCAGTGACCCATAATGTATCTAAAATAAACCTATTGGGGTGTATTGGATCTTTTTGATCCCAAAGAGGATTATTAATTCATCCACGTCCATTTTTTTTTAGCCAGGATGAAAGCAAAGGAAACAAACTTTCCAAAATCTCTTTGCACTGCTCACTTATAACAGTGAGACAGCAGTGTTGCTGTGCGCCTCGGTGTTTATTTACCTAGAAAACTTAAGCTTGTTTTTGCTGCTTTGCTCGCATCTTTTTTCGCTGATCTGCTCACAGCCTTAGAAATGTGGATATCCATGAAATTGTAGGGAGATTGAATCCATATGATTTAAGTTTTAAAAATAAACGTTGATGAGGAAGTGACAAATGCCTTACCAAAATCCAAAAATAAGGCATGACTTCCTTACCATTGTTTAATGAACTTTGGATGTAATGAATAAACAGGGCCAGCTGCATTTCACTTTCCTGATTAAGGTGATCCATTACCGCAAATAAATAAAACGTTCCAGTAAGTTAGGCTTCTGATACAAAAATGTTGCATAGAAGACAGTTGAAATGAAAACAGAAGGGTATGCATAGGAAATAGCCTTAAACGATGGTCAATTTTTATAATAAAATTGCATAAACACTTACTGGAAGAACAGGAACAAGTAGAACGTTTTGGAGTGATGACCGGTGAGGCTAGAGGGGGAGTGTTCGGACTGGAATCGTCGCAACTGTGGGGTAGAACCGTGAGAAATTCGCCGTCATCATCCACAGGTGTGGAGGAACGGGACGTGGATAGGCTTCTCCTCTCGTGGCACAGCTTGCACAGGCTGACTTGAGAGTTTTCAACACACTGAAACCAGACAAAATTATAAACTGAACAAAACAAGACTAGATCCAGCATGAAACTCAGCCAATCTTCGGCAATTACCGGGCAGATAGAGACGTTCGGACAGACGTTTAACCCTGCCTCGATCCTTAACCTGTCCTTCTTTTCCTTCCGTTTTTGCCTTTTGTGATCCCGCTTCTGCTGCTTTGCTAACTCCGCCATTTGGATCTCCTCGCACAACAATTCCAGTTGGGATTTCCCTTGCTTTTTCTCGACTGTCATCTGGTGAACGCAAGTTTGCAATCATGTTAACATTTTCGTCTGACCTTTATTCTTAAAGACTATATTAAAGGCCGCCTCTGCAGAACCCCATGCATTAAATATTTTTTCCGAGGAGCCCCAGGACACAAAAATTTCAATAACCCCAAAATATGTGTCAAGCGAGTCAGAAATATTAATAGAAAATTTTAAAAAAACTTCTTGTTTTTATATACAAATTTTGTGATTAACAAGAAATGTCTAAAAAAAAAAAAGTTAATTTTTCATTAATTACAAATTTGATTCAGAATTTTTTTAAGTGTTATTGAAAACTAATTATGAAAGGGGCAATCATCATAGCCCAACAATAGATCAGAAATTCATTAAATTTTGGGAGCAACGAAATTTCTGTATTTTAAATAGCGAGTAACTTGTCGTCACAATAATATCGCGGAGCCCACTTTGAATACCACTGGCTTAAGACGGTGTACACTGATAAGATGTGACCATGGCACAGCGCTACGATGGAGAGTTCATTATTCAGTTGACATACGACCGCCAACATTTTTTCCAACAACCTGGAGATTAGTGGCGGGTGGATACCGAAGCGGCACACCATGCCTGCTCCTCACCAGTGGGCACTATCCCACTGATGTACAAGTGCTCGACTCGCACTACGTCACCACAAGACAGCACGCTTGCAATTTTGGTGAGCTCCCTGCCTAACACTGCAAAAGCCTACCTCAAACTTTGTTTTCAAGCACTCGATGGCCAAATGGAACATTATTTGCCATGTCTGCTCTTCTTCCCTCATCCTCTGGTTAATTCGATGCAGGCGTTCGTACAAACAGATCCCGATGCAGATGAGCACCTCCTCTTGAGCAATGTCGATGGTTTTGGCATGCTTTTCCCTCCGGCTGCAAAAGTAAACGGTGGTTGTGTTATGATATTTGTGGCTTTTTTAAATGAAAACATTTCAAACAATTTGAAATCCCATATCATCGTCTTGCAAATAGAAAGCGATTTAGGTCTCTTGAATAACCCAAGAATCTCGGAAACGCAGAAATAACAGATCAGTAATCGGCTTCATATTACAAGATAACATTTCAGCATCGCTAATAGAACATTAGGAATGATTAACATTACTGAAATTTCGATTCCAAACAAAGCCATGACATTGTTGCCAACGAAACTTGCAACGTTTCTACGTTTCTTTTCTGTTAGATCTGCAGTTGCGCTCAAGTACACATACAGTATATGATATTAACAGATTTTAATACACAATTCATCGAAAATTGCTCTGTAAAACCCTTCGCCCATTAGGATCTGCAATTTATTTTAACAGGCACAAAGTGCCCCACGAACTTTACAAAGTAAAAAAGTTTCAAAAAAATCTATATAGGTGGAACAGTTCGTTTACATGGTGACGTATCGGCCAATTTGCATGAAAACCAAGTAAATGTGCCAACTTAGCAGTATGGTCGTAACTGGTACATTAAATATATGAATATAACACAATTATGTGTTTCAAAAATTATGTGTTTTTAAAAATTACATGAAGCATCTCTCAGTTGAAAAATAATTTGTACCTTTTTTGCTTACTAGGACAAATGCGAAAAAGAACAAAAGTTCAAACTTATTCAACCCAACCTAACCTAACTTAACCTAAACTAACCTTCTGTGATTTTGAAATTGTATGTTGTGTTTTTGTTCAGACACGTCCAAATTTATTTGCAACTTCCACTCGAGTCGAAGGTGGGATTAGATTCCACTTTTCAAATCACAGTTAACTACTTCCAATGATAAAAAGCTTCTCCTTTCCTTCCTTTGTGGAGAATGATTTTTAGCAAATTTAAACATTTCTCAGTTATATCAGTAGATCCATACATGGAATAAGACTCAAAAACGTATCAAGCAGGAAAAATGACATTAAAATTATAGTCTCGGTACCGTGAGATTCCACCTCTTATACGGAAAAATATAATATTAATCCTATGGGTTTATTTCGGGACTGCAAAAATTAGACTTCTTAAACAGAAAAACTTCTTAAGCGGGTTCTACTGTATATGGAACATGGGTCTACGTCAATTTGGCATATAGCAATTTGGCGCATGACAATATGGCGTAGACAATTCGGCATACACGAATTTGGCGTATAAGACAAATTGGTGTATGCCAATTTAGCGCATGACAATTTGGCGTACCTAACCTAACCTAACCTAGGTACGCCAAATTAACGGGATCCCATGGAACATAATATGATTTACAGTGCCGCCCCATGCGCAATTGAGAGCACGACCTGAAACTGCTTTTGGCATAAGTGTGCGAACGCTGTGCCCATTGATCACCGTTTCGGAGAAATTTCGGATTCATTAAAAACCGCAAAGTGTGAACGATTTCAAAGAGTATGTCGATGAAACAACCATAAAAAATGAAGTGATCAGTTCACGTACCTTCCCCGCAATTCCGGTTCTGCTCGGCTCATGAGATTAGCCACAAAATCAGTATTGCAATCAACGTGAATATGTCGTTCGGTGGTGCAATATATCATCCCTTGGTACAGACTAGGCAAGAAATCCTGTTCCTTGCTGGAATCTGCTTCTTCCACCAAGAGGCTAAACGCCTGTTGAACTTTGGATTTACACTCGCCACAAAATCTACGTTTTTATAAACAGAAAAATATTATACGAAAATTGTCCCGATGCCTTTGCTCGTTTACAATTGTACACTAGGGCGTACCTGTGCTTCCGGAGGTAAGTGTCCAAGGTATCTGATAAAACATCTCTACCAATTATTAGGACTTCCTTTTGGCAAGCTTTGGTCATCTGCTCCCATACATCGAGCCAATTGCTTTTAAAAATGCAATATCATACGCTTAAAACAAGTGCCACAGGCTAACGAAAGCAAACAATGCGAAGCATGCCAATATCAACGTACCCAGCAGGCCGCACTTTGTGACTGTCTAACGAATGTAACAAGCAACGACGATTCTTCTTTGTTTTTGGAATGGTTTCAATGAAGGAATTGAGTCTTGCCCTAAAATTTTAGAGAAATTTCCATTAAAAAAAATTGCAGGTAGCCGAACTATGCGATTTTTATCACAAAAAAAAAAAAGACGCAAACTGTAAACTTTGCTACGACACTCGTGTCCAAGGAAAGCTCGTTTAGCAATATTTGTTGGGGAGCATATCCTGGAGCACTTTGCCACAAACGCAAAGATTAACTTACCCATATTTATAAAATAAATTGCCCATAAGGCCTGGATTACACAAGTAATCGTTTCTAACTTTGAAAGTACCATCATCGCTGACTTGAAAAGGATCCAGCGCAGGGTGTTGGTACTGAATGAGCTCACTGTATAACCTTTCAATGCTGAAAAGAAAAGTGGAATAAAGTTTATTTATCACTCGGTTTCAGCCATACTTGACAATTCAGACAATTTTATTTTTTAAACTTTTCGTTACAAACGCATGAATACGTGCTGATTTGCACGTATTTGAGTTTTTGACACGAAAAGTTTCAATAATTTTTTCGTTATTCTCTTCATATTTTCTTTACGAGATCTGCAGTATTATACAGCAATCCACAAATAATCCGTCAGTGACACAGCCGCAACTGTTGTTAATGTAATACTACAGTTTTTTTAAACCTAATGAATATATTAAGTAAAGGCGGCACTACACGTGGCCTTCGGCTTGCCGTAGAGTGGTTTGATTGCTCGCCTACTTGGCTAGGAGCTTGTCTTTCCCCGGTCTTTTTTCCGGTATTTGGTCTCTAGTCAAAGTGGGCGAATGTTTACTTGGTGAAAGAGTTGCACTTGGTTCACATATTTAACAAGTGATTTTTAAATAAAAGATTTTATCAAGATCCAGTCTTTAATTAATTCATCAATCAGATGGCTATGATAGATTTTTTGTGTTGAAATACAATTTTAAAAGAAAGCGTTCCTAACATGAATTAAGCGTTATTGTAATATATTTAATGTGCAGCTACAACCGTACTATACATTTACTAAACTTTCCTGTTTAATAAGTTTTCCCACTTAAGAAGTTTGAATACTCCGATCTCTTGAAACGTATTAACAATGTTCTACTGTATCTATTTTTTAGATGTCAATGAGAGCATGAGGCTAGATCATTAAATATTTGCTAGTAGTTGCAAACTAAACAACTGCTAACTAAATAAAACTAAATAACAGTCCATTAGTCTTCTAAAAAAAGCTTTTAAAATTTAAACCAGTATTCTAAGCATATTTTAATACCTTCTCCGACACCCGACACAAGGCACCACTCTTGCCATCAAGTTGGTCACCATGTTCTCATCGACGTTTAGCAGATGATCCAACTCTGGTTGTGTGAATAAATTATATTTTCTTGTAAACTTCAAAATTTCCTTTTGCTTTGAGGATGTGCTCTCCGACGGATCGCGCGGGTGGTTGAACTTAACTGTGACCTAAGGAATACAAAAACAACTGAATTAGGAGTTGTAATATGACGAACACGTATGTGCATTAAAATTCAAGTGCCGACAACAACCCATTTCCCCCAGTTTTAAATAACCCCTATAATAACAGAAAACATTCTGTCTGTTATGGATTGGCAGATAAAGAGTCCAAATTTCTTCACAACCTTATATATAGATAACATCGGTGAAATTTATATTGGTTCCAGAACCCCTAATACACGGTCAGAGCTAGCCGACACGGAGTAAGCCGATCACAGCAAATTCTAAACCTGATCTTCAAAACATAGGCTGAAACGTTGGGCAGAAATTATACAGAAGACCCTGTCTAAATACTTACTCTTGGGACAAGTGAAAATTATGTATTTTGACAGGTTCATCAGCAGACATGCGCACAACTGCAGACAAATAAGGAATTGCCTCATTTTTCAAACCTAGCTAAGTCACTAGCTATTGGGCACCATTTTAGTGTATGTACAAGTACAGTAATTGCCTTGCATCTACCTGCCTTTTGCATTTGGTTATAATTGTGTAGGCCTAAATAAAAAAACCGGCGTCTAAAAATTCAACATGCACTACAATGACAGATTCTGCCAGTATATCCCTGGGATATACTATATTCCAGTGTTAAATTAATTGCTTTTTTCTTCTTTAAAGACCCTACCAGCAGAGTTGGACATTTAAGAGTTAGAATTTAGAACCCCAAAGTTATCATATGGGGATAGACTCATATTCGGGTAAAGGAGAGGAAATAGAAGAAAATGTAGACAGAACAGTCTTAACCACAGAAATGGGCATATAGGAAAGAGTGGAAACAATACAAATTTTTATAAAGAGGATGGTGCACTGTCCTGGCTGAACTTTTAGAGAAACTATCCTGGCAGGCTGGCACTGCCTGGAAACACCTGAGAAAAACCACGAAGACAAGTCAGGATAGCCATCCAGGTCGGGTCACTGGATTGCCTGGGAGGTACAGGACTACCGACAAAGTCTCTCATTTCCATAACTATTTTGATTTTGTGACACATTCTCCTGTTCCATGTTTTGGTTCTACATTATTACTTAATTGCCATTGGTTCACACTTGTCTGTCGTTAATCACTGTAATATTGAAACAATTAAGCACATTAGTCCATAAATACAGCAGTCATATCTCTGGATTCCCAGATTTGAAGACTTCCAGTATACCTATTTTAGTAGGTATACTATAAGTCCATTAGCCCCCAAAACTGTTCAGCTGACCTTCGACCTCGAATGAATGACATGGTAAACGCAGGTCATCTACCTGTCACATTTTGACGCAATGCAGAATTAGTGTTTACTTTAGAGAAACTGAAAACCAACGTGTAAAAATGCTGAAATTTCACATCAAGATACAGCCGACGGGAATGGCCTAAGGGCGAGCAAATTCCAGGCGGTCAGTTCAATGGAATGGTGAAGAATTTGCCTACCCAAATACAGATTGGAATAGGGCCGAAACTATATAGGGTCTCTAAATAAAGTTGGTTATATGAATATGGGAAGTATTGCCGAATTTTTCGGTAGATTTCAGCACACTAGATGCTAGATAACTGATTTGCAGTCGATAAGTCTAACATGATGATGAATTGATTCGGGGAGCACTGAAACAATTAAGCACTTTATAGCCACCCATAGCAGTACTTACAGTCAGGTTTTCATCGACGACAATGGGTATTTGTCTTCTTTCCAACTTAGCATGATTATTCCGAAATAAATCAACATAGTTGGCCGTGAAAACACAATCGGCCATGGCTTGATCAGTATTCGAACAATATTTCTTGTTGCGTCTATCGGATCAAGTTTTTCAAGACTTGCAAGGTTTGATAAATGAATTGGAGAATACCCTTATCTCAAATATGACTAAATCACCGAATTTTAGTGGTTATTCTACAAACATTGCAGCACGAAGACGGTGTTCTAGAACAACATTTCGGAATTTTTTTTTACTAGTGATCAACGTGGCTTACGGTGACGACCGGCGAGGGCGCTGTATACCCACCGCGGCGGCGGACAAGCATGTCATTTTCCGAGTAAAGTTTCCATATTTAAGTAAAGAAATCCTCGTAAATTGGCAAAGATTTATTTAAATGCATGCCTGAAACTTCGAAGAGTTCAGCGAGTTCTACAAAACTGTGTGATATTGTAAAAAATGGGAGTTCCATTATGTCGGCTTACCTGACAGCCGACTCCTGACATAATATAAGCCGGCAGCCGATTAAAAAATGTTACGTTCGCTTTTGAAAAATCAGTTTTATCACTACAGATAATGTCCACTTTCGCAATAGAAAAATTCCACTTTTGCTGCTGAAAAATAAGTTTTACTGAAGAAAATATGCAGTTCAGTGGCAGAAAACTCAAGTTTTACTGATGAAAAATTACTTTTGCAGAAAAAAAAAACTCAATTTGCTGTAGAAAATCGCACTTTGACTCTGGAAAATTACACTTAGGGGCCATTCAAATATTATGTCACACTTTTTTGCCTCTTTTTAAACACCCACCCACCCCTTAGTCACAAT
>JAQGBW010004703.1:0-13297 GCA_034698625.1 Julus scanicus
TGGATGATTCATTTAATCAATAAATTAGGGACTACACCCCTGATTGCTCATCATAATTGTTAATTATATTTGTATGTTTTTTCCCCCTTGTCCATCTGTTAATTTTGTGTTCATAATAAAGTTTTATGAAAAAAAATGCCCTATTGATTTTTCCCCCCAATGCATGCACACTTTTACAATCCCATCTGTTAATTTTTTGTTCCTAATAATTTTTAATGAAAAACGCCCTATTGATTTTTTTCACCTATGCATGCACACTTTCCCAGTGCAGCGAACCAACTGCTTAAGAATCACTCAGCACGTATTTCGTGAATATTCAAAAAATGTAAAAGAAACTGGCTACGCAACTCTGGTTCGCCCTATGTTGGAGTATTGAGCTCCTGTTTAAAACCCTCACAGAATGGTTCAAATTCAGGATATAGAGATAGTCCAGTGTAGGGCAGCCAGATTTGTTGAGGGCAGTTATCAGCATACCACAAGTGTGACAAATGCTCCACTCCCTAAATTAAGCCACATTGAAGTCTAGATGCAAAAAGTTATCTATGGGGTTATTCAAACATTTGAATCTCTTAATTCCCATCTTGCTATCCATATATCTTTACGTCTAACAACCACTCTAGTTGACAATCACTCCAGTCCTTTGACCGAGCTTTGTGCTAAGACGGATGCTTAATATTGGTCCTTTTTTGCAATGCTATTATTAGACGATGGAATAGCCTACATGCCGATTCTTATGACTCAGTTCAAATTCAATTTACCAATGATGACTAAGTTGCTGCTGAAGTAGGAGCATTCTCCTGAAATTAGGTATGACACCTCCACCATATGGCATTTGTTTGCTGACAGTAGGGTACTGGGTTTAATTTAATTAATTGAATTGATATAAAAACCATATATATTTATAATTTATTTTAAAAAATATGTATTTTCCAGCTAATTTTTTTCCATATGGGATATACCTTTCTGATTTAAACAAGAAATTTGTGATCGCAATATCTTTAAAGCATATTTATTATTTTACTTCAAATTTGTTGATACTGGTAAATGTTCCTCCATAACTATCTGAAACCTAAAAGATACATTGAATTTGAACAAAAAATTTTGATGACTAAAAAACCTAAAAAAAACATTGAAACATTTCATTGCAAACTTTTAAAATTTGTATACCTGCAGTATGATGTGTACATTTACTGAAAGATTTTGATCACTTACCAAAATTAACTGGTTGCATCAAATCACTTGAAGTTTTTAACATGAAGCTTTGATTGCTTTTCCTGCTGATAACCTGATCAGCAATGCTATAGGTGGTCATAAAGAATCATCTTCATTCGCATTACATCCATGCAAACATTGTTTGGAAAATCAGTAGGAAATTAAAGCTTAATGGAAGTATGAGTAAATTCTGTACTTGAAATTTAGCAGATCACCAAGAACATGTTCATGGCTGTCAGGCAAGGCAAAATTTTACTGGTTTAAACATTATAGTATTGCAAAAAAGTGTTTTGGAGTAGTGTTTTCAGCTTCTTCCTCCAAGGGGGAAATCTTTTGCAAGTTGGGTTTCTTGTTAGGGGATAAGCTTCTTCTGATCTTCCTAGGCGTTTGGATATTTGCAATCCTTCCATTGGCTGAATATTCTTTTGTTCCTTAAGTGGACTAGCTGTAGGGCCGACACCTGTAGGGACAATACTTGGAAACGATAGTTGGAAATGACAGTTCCATGCTTTCTTCTTAAATTTGCCTTAGGTTTGGAGCAATAGTTCATTGTAGTCCCTTGTTGTTGTCTCTTTGGAATTCAAGACAAGACTTGACTGTTCTAGGTATTCCTTCTATGGTCTATGGCAGACTTTGAACTTAGTCTACTATTTCCAAGATACTGAAATTCCCTTAAGAACTGAAGTATGACAAATTCAATGTTTTATTTGTAAAATATAATAAGCCTTTTATTCATCAGAATATAGATTTGGCAGCATATTTGACACAAGAGGTTCTCTGTTCAGGTTTTTGAACTTGACTGCCGAAGAGTAATTTGGGTTATACACGAAGAATAGAGTGCATAAAAGTTTGAGAGTAAAGACCAAAGGTCAGTATGCAATTACTTACAGCCGCACAGCAGATTAATACCCACGCAGATAGCAGGATGTACTTTTGAGGTAGTCCTTTAGAAATTAGCACCAATCTAGCATGCACATGTGAAAATGAGTGTTTATGGGAACCAGGTTTTATCTTGGGTCCCATTTGAATTTCCCGATAATTACAATGTTGTTAAGAATTATTGGTACCATGCTATATGATCTTATCTTTTGTTTTTTTTCTAGGTAAGTGAATCCTTGCCGATAGCTATAGTTATTTGGTGTTCCCGCATTGTTCCTTATTTCGATGTAACCAAACGTCTAGTTATAGACATAATGCACATAATTTTTGTACGTGCTTTGCAGCTTGAAATTCAACTTCTATTTAATCATTGTTTAGAAATGGGCTATTTTATAATAGCAGATCTAAATTACAAGATGGAACAATTCAATTTGCAGACCAAGGTAGATCGAGAAATTTACCAACTAAAATTGAAAACAGCAAAACTGAAATCACAATTAAACTTAAGCAGAAAGCTGCACAATGTTGGAAAGTAAGAGCTGATTTTTGCTATTTCTTGTGCATGATCTTATTCCATTAAACGATAAAAGATGGGATTGCTTTCATTTATTTTTCAAAAGCACATTAACTTCCGTCAGTTTGTAAGAAATAGTGTATTTCTTTTAAAACATCTAATCCAAGTTGCATCATAAACAGTTTTTAAAAATTGTACTGCTTAGGTAAAGCTGCACCAAAAATGTATTTTATGATTAATTTGCCTTTACAAATACTTAACTTTGAACCACTTGGACAGCTATGATGTTTTTGTTTTGAAGGAAAACATGCTTTTCATAAATAAGCAGGTAGGGATATTAAAAATATTCCTTGATCATTAACTGAAAGACATGTATCGCTAACGTATCTGAAGACAAATGTTAGAGATGTCACTATAAAAATGTGCATTATGATGATTAGCCTTTAAATAAGTTTAGATCTGAACTGCACTGTAAAAATAGAATTCTTAGTAAGACAATGTAAAATTCCATGCCTTAATTTAACACCATTTATGTGTGTTTCCTTGTAGAAAAAATCAAGCCCTTGCACAGCAAAAGCCTAGTGATATTTTAAGACCGATTTTATGACAGGCATTATTTTAAAAAAAAGTATAACCAATTACAATACTTTAAACATCATTTTAAGGTGTAATTCATGTATTTATCTATAAAAATAAAAATAATTTAGTCATGCGAAATGTCTTAATTGAAGACAGGATTGCGCCAATTTGCCAACATGCCATTCGTCAAATGTGTACTACATTTGTACTTTCAAACAGAATATTTGTGGATATGGTTAATGTACTACATTGCCATATAACAATGCATCATGGATGAAGCATTGGGTTGTCCAAAACATTTGTTAATTGTATACAATGGAGTATACATTCAGAACTAATGAGGCAATCGTTAAGTCTTGATGATAGCATGCAGCATAAGGTAAGATATACTTTCGATACTGCATTTTTATGTATTAGATTAGTTATAGCATACATGCATGTGTAATAAGCTAAAGATGATAATGAACGTGTTACGATTGTATTAGTTAATAGAAATAATTATTACAAATTTAATTAGTTTAGTTAAAATTAATATGCAAACCGTTTGTATCCGTTTCAGGGTCGTCAGTTAAAGGTAAGCCATTGCTGCTTTCTTTGTATTTCCACAACAGTTTGCGTATTTTAGATGAATATTTTTTTTTGCAATGTCCAAAAGCTTTTTTGGCACCGCTGCAAATGACATGATGAAATCTTGTTCAATAGTTGAATTCTTAATGTGTCGGTGTAATTCATTATTGAGCTAGAATAAACATGAAATCATGTTAAATCTGTTGAACACTTGCCGAATGAAATAAAATCTAAATTCAATAATTCATGCATATTCACCTGATTCTCCAACTTTAAATAACGAAATTCAGACATGATTTCGGAAATTGGGTAACCTTCGTCGATGTATTTTTTATGATAAAAAACATGACATCCATGCTGTTTTCTTCAACTTTTGTAACTTTATTTTCATTTTAAATGCTTGTTGCTTGTTCTGTATATGCTTTCAAACCCTTAACCACTATTGCGATGTGGGGTCTCAAAAGACCCTAAGCATCATGTCTTCAAAAATCTGCTAGATAAAGCTACGCACGCGCTTCAAACGTTCAGTACCTTCATTTCTTGTTTGGATGTTGATGTAAACTGAGGCCCAAGTTTATCTGGTTTATATTTATATAATATAGGCAATTTTTTGCAATCTGGAGTCTCAAAAGACCCCACGATAGTACTTAACGGGTAAGATTTTCAATAGGAAACTCAATGCTATTTTTAAATTTTTTCACTAAGTACTTTTTATGTGTTGTACTTAAAATGCAATAAGTTATGTTTATGTATATAACGAAAAAAAATGTTTTCCAAAAATAACTTGCTAAAAAATTCACTTTACCAAAGCCATACCATGCATATTTGTACTGTTTTCTTATTTTGTAAACAATTTCTGAACAATTCCTGTATTTGCCAAAAAAAATAACAAATGCTAGCTGATATGTAAAACATGTTTAAATATATAATTCAAGTGTTTAAAAGTATTAAAAGCATGTTTTGTTATATGCTTGGGGTCTTTTAGGACCCCAGGATATTGGTTGTGTATTCACGAAATGACGATAGTGGTTGAGGGTTAATTGACAGTTTATTCTCCCCATCTGGAGCACATATACTTCTGGCAAATAACTTCAAGATAATTCTAATTTTAAAGTTAAATTTGGTCTTTTTTGTCTACAAATTGGAGATAAGTGGCATTTGTTTTGAAACCTTTGTGATAATTTTTTACCCAATATCCCTGTATACAATTTAAATGTAATTAATATATTGACGTCTATAGTTGTGATTAATCATTCAAAATTATTATTTAATTAGTAGTATTCTAAATTATGGATTCCAAATTTGTCAGGAAATTGTCCTGAAATATTGTTCAAAATTTACCTGCAAATACCAAAACTGCGAAGAATTCACAATAGACAATATCTGCAAAACTGAAAACTTTGGAATATCAAAATAAAAATAACTGTTGCATGTGTGACCTTTCAATGTTACTGTACATGCATAAGGCCTAAATATGATGCCTGTGATTACACATAATGTGCATAATTACCTACTTTGTGTTACTGCATTGCACACCAGTAATGTCATAATGCACATACAACTGGTATTTACAATGTTGTAACACATCAGTGTGCAATTATGTGTAAAATTACCACAATGTAGTCTATTAACACACTACTGTGCAGGATAACATACTGATCAAATTTAACACAAATCGCTGTATTATATCGAAAACGACACGTTGACGAGCATACAGTGGACAACCAAGAATCCGAAGAGCAGTGCACCACTGTATGAATACACTGTTGCAAAGGAGCAGTAGAGCTTTTGTTAAAGGAGATTCAAATTGCTGATCATTCTGACTTAAAAACGATAGCCAGATTTTTCTTTGCTACTTGATCTAATTAATTGAATTTCTTTTTAATTAAAAGGTAAATTTACACATAATTTACAAGATAGCGTCGTTTTTATTCAGTGATATGTCTTCGGTGTCTGCACAGCTATTGGTCCCTTTCTCAAAAATTATCTATTCATAACATTATGTTGAACAGATACCTTTATTGAAAGATTTTAAAGTATAGCACAAATATTGGTTATTTGCAATATGGGCCCAGCTGACTAATTTCACGGTTAGCAGGCGGAATTCAGCATAGTGTGGATATCACACATTATACTGGGGATTTTAAATATATAGCCAAAATACTGTACCCCATGGCCGTATATGACATATATTTTCAGGCATACATATTAAAGGTGATTAAGGTTCATGGAATCTTGGAATGAACTATTTTGTCCAAGGCCGTATGTGATCCCATTTCTGTGCTGGGCTCCGCTGAGCCAAGAATTGACCCAGGTGAAATAAATTCGCACTTTTAATGCAGATTTTGTGTATTTCTATAAAGCAGAAAACTAGCAGTTTTAAAACAGAAAAAACGCATAAAACCATCACACTTTTAATGCAGCAAAAGTGTTTTTACCATAAAATGCATACTTTTATTCAAAAGGTGCATGTTGTTTTACCTAAGCAAAATAGCACTTTTAATGCAGAAAAATTGCATTTTTAAAACAAGAAATTTGTATACTTTTAATACAAAACATTTTATTTCTACAGCCGAAATATCGCACTTTCAATTCAGAAAAATTGCGTTTTTAACTTAAAACCGAACTTGAACTATACACAAAGAAAAATGGCTTTATAATGCACACAAATTGCAATTCTAGATCACCACAATGACAAACTGCCATTTGTTCGTTTCCGAATTTGGGGGCAAACTTAGTAAATGTTAAAAGAAAGAATTCTCATTTGATATTTTTTAAATTTTTAAAATTCCTTGAATTTCAGGTGAGAGGGGCTCTATCCACAATACCCTTCCACCCCACATATATTTTTGGTATATATTTGGTGTAGACCAAGACCGTATACGGTCTTGGTCTACACCAAAATTCAGGACTACAGGTCTGCCGCTTTTCCCCGTGAAGCCTTGTAAACAGCACTAACATTCATCTAACAGAAGTTGTCAATTAATCTAACCTTTAGGTTGCCTACATGGTCCGTCGTCGCGTCGTACGCCCCATCTGCGTCACACATTTGGCGAATTTGGCGAAATTTACCGCGAAACTCAGCAGAAGAAATTACCTTTCCATGAAGCGCGGCACGCAGGCCCACGCTCGACGCAAGATGGTCCCACTACGCCGTGCCTAAATATAACCGCCAATGGTGGACGTTTGCGCTAGTGACGTGCGGCGCCTCCGTGCGACGCGAACACACATAACGCGTCTGCTACGACCAACTTGCGTATTGAGCAGCAGGTGCCGCTTCATTGATCCGCGAGTCTCAGCGCCCAGCTGCGTCTCGCAATCCCTCGGACGACCGCCGAAACTTATGAATCCAAATCGACTATCCAGGTGAGTGATCATGATTTATAGTCAAGCTGTATGCGAACTAATTCCCGCGATGTAGTCACGATATTTATACTTTTCATCTATGCGCAATGAACAGTCATTTTAAATGTAAATTTAATTGGTAAAAAAAAAGTTTTTTAAAAACAGCTTTAAATTAATTGCTAAACTTATTTTCATTCTACAGTAGAACCTGTCAAACCGGTTGAAATATGCTTTTAGACAGGTTCATTTATACCATGAATGTATGTTAGATGAATATTCCGTTTTATACACAGTTAAAAAAAATCCGTGAAGTTTACGTGAATAATCGAGTACAATTTGAAGGAAGTGCTTAGGGATATTTTTTTCAAATGTATCTAAAATGAAGGAACTTTCCATGTATATATTAAATGGTCTCTATTGAGAAATCAATCCAATTTAAGGACATATTGTATGATGAACACAAAAAATTTCAGTTTCGGTATTCTTTTTCAGTTGTAAAACAAGAAATTTCCTTCAAATTCATCTCAAAATGAAGGAACTTACATGTCACACTTAATGTGGAAGACAACGGCATTATTTGACCAAGTTAGGTGCATGGGAAATAGCGGATTATGGCAATCGAAAAGCATTACCGGCCAATTTTTGTTTTTAGAAATTATTTTTAAAGGTAAAACGCTATATGTTCAGCACATGCATGGATGACGATTCATTTATATACATAAAGTAATTTAAGTTTGATTTGCATTTTTGATTTGCAAATAGTGTAGTGTTCATGACACTAATGCATAATCCTTAAAGGTTTCTTGCAAGAAAGCCTTGTGGATTTTTTTTTCTATGTGTGCTTGGGCAAGAGTTTTAGAAAAACCTAAGCCACTAACAGTATGCCAAGGCAATTTTCTAAACAATTTTCTAAAGGTGGCCAGAATTTATTGATTTTAATATATGGAGGCCTTTTCACAGCAAGATGGTCTTATTATGTCTACAGACATTAAATATCTCAATTATATGTACTTCATTAATTTCATTTGGTCCAAGAATTTCAAAATAGAAAGACTGTGGGAATCTGATGCCAAGTTGTTTTTCTATAAGAACCCTTTAAAGTTAAGAATGTTTGTTGCAATTTATAATGCGTGTCCATGCATTATGAAAGAAAATTTATTTCATAAATTGAAAATTGCATGCTTGTTTTAATTAACGTGGTTGTTCCGTGAAAATAATACGCTTCTGTATCAAAATAATTGAATTAACCATAAAAACAATGCAATACCATACGCAATTTTAGGTATAGACGACCTATACATTTTACATATTACAACCTGTCTAAAAGCACATTTTCATGCTTTTAGTCAGGTTCTGCTGTAGTAACAAGAATGAGGGTCTTGAAATGAGGGGATCTTGGAATTATGGTCATCCTATAAAAGCTAATATATGAATGTATCTTTAATTATTAATATTTTTCTAATGTCTTAAGAGTGTTTATTTGGTGTTCTCATATTAAATATGATTTTTAAATTTTAATTAATTTTGCTTGTAATAAAACCTAGTGTTTAAATAAATGGAGTCCCATACACAATTATTTTGCTATCCGCCATACTCGTAAGCAGTACTCATATTTATACTCATGAGTTCAATAAGGGGCACTGGCACTCAGATTAACAGGTCTTGGTTTTTCCAGGTTCTACGGTAGTTATACATTTTAAACATATTGAATCCAGAGAAAAAAAATATAATATCAAGAAATGTTCGGATTATTTTTCTATTAATTTCATAGATATTGATAATAATTGCTAAACTTGTGTCTCAATAAAACGTGCATCGACTTCGGTGACAGTTTTTGATAAAATAGGTACAGAAGCATTTTAAACTTGATGAGATCTGAGTCATTTTGTATTATTTGAAAATTACTGAAAACTTCCTACAGATTTTTGTATGGATTATATTTATTGATATATACCATATTATAAATAAAAAAATATTTATTGACTCATTTAAAAATGACAACTCTAAATGTATTACAGGCTTGTAACCTACAATTCAATAAATTGTTTAAATTTATTTAATTTAAATTAATTTGATCTTGGAGTCTATCCGATTTTTGAAAAACGCTGATGTACATACATGGTAGTTATTTTAAGAAATAATTATGCTTGTAAACATCTGCATGCACGTTTGACTTAAAAGACAAATTATACCAACTATGGATAGAGGATTGATGGGTAATAGGGCCAACTTAATAGATGGTCGCATCTCCATATAGCTTACTGAAAAATACTATATTTTCAAACAACATTATACGTGAAAAGTTCCTGATGCTTTTTGTCTTTGAATTGCATGGCCCCTCCCATTATCACTAACAAGATCACATGAGGCTAATGGCCACATTATTTAAATAACTAAATAGCCACGATAGGGTACACGCCTATGTCCAAATGTTCTTAATTCAATTTTTACTATATATTGACAGCTTTCGACATTTAAGTTCGGTTTATAAATGCATAAATTTCATAAATAAATTGCCCATCAGAAACTTTCCGTTTTTAAAATGCAGTTATTCAGGAAAAAAATGCAATTTCTACATTAAATGGAGTTATTCTGGTGTGCAATGAAACATGAAACTACAGTTTTTCTGTCATTTGGAACTGCGCTTTTACAGCAGTATTACTGCACTTTATTGCAAACAAAATGCAGTTTTTCTACCACTAATTATTGCAAAATATTTAGTTTTAAATTCTACCTTTAATTGCACTGCAAAAATACTGCGGTTTCAATTTAATTCAAACCCTACAGTCAGAAAACAAATGCTATATGGCAGCGGGTCGTACTCAATAATTTCAGGATAATGCTCTAACGTCAGTATAGCGACTTCGACAACATTATTAAATTGAATTTTTACTAAATCTGGACTCTCTCCAGAAGGCAGTGTATATTCCATTGTCTAATCGCATACAAAAAGAAGGACCAATAGTAAGCTTCCATCTTGGCACGAAGCTCGGTCAAATGATTTGAGTGATTATGTCTACTTCAATGGTCGTTAGGCGCTTAAATATGGGAAACAAGATGTGAATCAAAAGAAAAATTCAAACGTTTTAATAATCCCATAGATAACTTTTCATGTCTGGACCTCAACGTATACATCCCAATTTTTTAAATAGGTAATTAATTTGAATAAAGTGCAATAGATTTTCTGCTGGGTGATTAGCAGTATATATAGTTGAAGATCGCTGTTCACAATATATAAACTAACTTCTCCAAAAGTTGTCTGTCCTTATTTTGCCAGAAAACTTCGTTGACGTTTATGTTGTCATTGTGTGGGATTTTATGGACGATTTACTCCCATACCGTAATGTTGCCATGAAGGTTACAACAAATATGTGCATTGTCATTAATAGGCCGGGAGAGGTTTTATAGAGATCAGTTTGATAAATATGGCTCAGTATTCCCAGGAAGTGCAAGTAATTAATAAAGTGCTAGACAAAATGAAGAGCTAGTCAACGTGGGTCTCTTGAGGCAATAAAACAAGTGGAATGTTGATCCCACAATGCCGGCTATATATATGTATACACGAAATAACTGAAAGTGCTAACATGAGCGTTTAAAATCAAATTTGAAAAGCGATCATCAGAAACCAATTTATATAATGCCATAAAATCTGTTTAATCTTAAAATATGCTTTCAGTCCTTTTTTAAATATTTGTTATGGTTCTTTTTGTCTCCAAGTGTTTTTGGATATATCAGGGTGTACAACAGCCTTTAAAATCTGGAGAGTAAGGAAATCTGCTTGCATTTTTATAACTTAGGAAACGTCGGGAATTATGCTTGAATGCCCATGTCGGGAAAAACTCCCTGTTTAAGCTTCAATTACAGCTGTACCTCTGTATTATTTAAGACTTGGCAAGTATAGAGCAATCCAACAGTATAGACATGTAATTTCCTAAATAATTCATGCTATTATAAAGTGTACCCAACTTGATGAGAAATCCCGTGTGATCGTATTGCAAATTAAAGTATATAAGACAGCATTGTTTTGAAACATTATGACAATGGGTCCCTTACAAATAGGCCCTTTGTTATCATGTAACTAAAAAATCACCGTAAAAAGTTATTTTACAACATATGTCCCACTGAATTTCAAAATTTATTTTTTAAGTTGGAATTTACTTAAAAACCACTTTGGAAAACCACTGTCAAGACAGCCTACTCAAGAATCAAACCCAAATGTAGTTAATGAATGAAAGGCTGATTTAGCATAACCACTATGACACCATTCTATCTAACTTGGTCGCTTAAAACCATGCAATGACTTCCAAGTTAAGTGCATGTGGAAGGGTTTAGATGAGGATGGTTAATTCATTTTGGAATAAATTTGAATGAAATTACTCGTATTAAATGCTAAAACTAGCATTTTCTTTATTTATTGTCCCATATGACCTTGCATTTAGAGGATACTCAATATGGAAATTTCCATATTAAGTGCCTTCATATTAGATAAATTTAAAGAATACTTCTCGTATATCAAGTTTACTGGATATATTTCTTTTAAGTTTAACTTGACTAATCATGTTAATTTACGGATTTTTTATAAATTGTGTAACACAGGTATAGGTAGCCTGGTTATAAGCCTATGTATGCACGCACTTGCAATGTGATATTACTTCTACTTATCTACCTATTCTTAAATCTTAATGTTATGGACATTCTGTTAATGTGGTTAATTAGGAAGTCATGTGTGCTCTATCCAATGATATTTTAAGATTTTACCTACGACCATTTTAAAGACATCAAATGTTTAGCTGTATCTATACCTACCGATTATTCCTTGAGGAAATCACATTAAAAGAGGCATACGTATGCGTGTTGGTATGCAACACTGGAAGCGACAAAATGCTTCATCAGAATTACCATAATGAAACCACAATATAACCTCATGTGAAATATAACTTTTTAAATACCTACGTATATATAACAACCTTAATTAAACCATGAAAGGTATATTATACAAAGTTGTAAATCAGGATATGCAGGATATACCATGAATATACCTTGATACATGAAAAATGCATGTTACATATACTACAATGAAACCTAACATTTTAGTAAGGGTACCGATTTTTTTACTGTATATGTTCATATATTGATATATCCATGCAAATATAAGAACCCTTTCCCACATTTTCACCAGTTACACATATACCTTAATTGCTATACGGCCTTTCGCTATAACGGCGTTTTTTAATTATGGCTTTACTTATCTAGGCCGTAAAGCGAGGTATGGGTGTACAGGCAATTCAGTGTTAAAAATTAAGTTTTTACCAACTAGAAAAATGGCCACCTGTTGTGATTCAATTTCTACATCATGTAGTATTTATGACTTTTGCTTCTTTCATTACAAAGGATGCGGTGTACACTTCTGTTAAACATAATCACCTGGATTATCGTGTTGCTTGCGTCCACACCCACAGTGCTATCAACCGTTATTGATCCGAGCACAACACTGGAATGTCACCGGAGAGAATATACACACAATGTGTTCCGCACAGACAGTTTAGGAAGGAAATGCTGGGATCGTGTAACTGTGATGTCATGTTGGGGACGTTGCGATTCTAATGAGGTAATTAGTTTTCTACATATATTAATGTAAAATTTCGCCGGAATGATTGGAAATTTGACGTCGGAATTGGGAAAACCAATGAGGATGTTAAAAAATGTATATAAAACCCATCTTTCTTCATATCCATGACCATGATTTCATTATCACCATAACAAGCCTTGGGCGTAACTAACTTTACATGAGAAAGTGTGCATTCTTATAATTTGTTTTATTATTCGAAGTGAAAGTATAATGCCGCGTTTCAGTACCATATATACATTTTTAATTAAAATTACGTCGTCAAATTATCGAAACAGGCAGTGGCGGATTTAAGGAAATTGACCCAGGAGGCAAGCATCTAAATGGTCCCATTCTAAAGAATTTATTTTTATACACCTTTTTATTGAACTAAATGTGTAAAAGCATTGAAGGTACAAGTACATGTATCTACTTAAAATAGCGTAATAGATCTCCCTTTTCTGGACAAACTGGACGTCGCACACAGACAAATGAGACACCAAAATGCTCAGTTTGGAATCGCATTCCGGCATGTGAAATGAAAAATTACGAAAAAATTAGTAGTAGCATACTACTAAGCAACTTATGGCTTAATC
>JAQGBW010004704.1:0-13295 GCA_034698625.1 Julus scanicus
CCCCCAAGATTCTGGACTTTATTCCTACCCCCCCTCCCCCCCCCCCGCAAAAAATTTGATGACATACACGGCCTTAAAATTTTATTAACTACAGGGTGGGCCAATAAAAAGTAAGCCAACTTTATAAAAATCATAAAAAAGTTATTTGTTAATGGAATTTAATGAAAATTTGTACAAATATTGCTTTTCTCTTTACTTTCGAACTGCATTCGTTCACGTTATTTTTTAATGACGTAATCATTCGAATTTGTCTTTCAAAATGCCGTTCACTGAAGAAGAAAGAACCGCGATAAGTTTTTTGCGTAAAACGAAAAATTACAGTGCTAGTCAATTTTGGAAACTGTTTCTGGAGAAAGGTGCTAACTTTGAACACAAACTGAAATAAGGAATTTTTGTGTATCCTATTTAAGTACACATGTACAAATCTTCAATAAATTCCATTAACAAATAACCATTTTATGATTTTTATAAAGTTGGCTTTTTTTATTCCACTCTGCTCCAAAATTCAGTTTAAAAACAATTTACGTTAGCCATGATTACATCGGTTTCAAAATGTACACAGGACTCGGGATGCACCAGGCAATCTCACGGATAGGACAGACTGCGTGGGCTCTGAAAACATAACTGGATTCCCTGATTTTAATCAAGTTCCCCTCAATTTTCTATAAGAGTATTTAAATACCGAATATGTCTTCTGGCAGTAAAAGTCCAGCATAACTGCAATGGCAGACACGGACAAGAAAAGCAACAGAAACTGCGCAGAAGTTAAACATTGGCGCCATAAAACTCCTCTTCCATGATGACAAATGAGCGTTCACCAGGGTAAACAATTATTTATGAACGTTTTATAGCTAAAGCAAAACTCTTATAGCCTGCAATCTATTCCCGTTTCGATCTTTGCAATTTTCCATCGGAAAACCAGTGGAGAAAGAAGATGCAAGAAGAGGAGGGAACGCCATCTAAAAATTATTCAGATGAGATTATGTTTGGCTTTCAGAAGCTAATAAAAGATTTTTTTTTCCACAACGATGCTAAGATGACTGGAATGCCTCTTATCGTTAGCTACTATCGCTGAATACAAAGTTTGTAAAGAGGACGTAAAAATGCATGATTTTTCTCATACATGCATACATGGAGACTGCCAAGAAGTACTCTGACAGTACCTATTAGGGGAACTCAGACCCCACAATTTCTCACATATCTGCAGTTTAATCAGTTAATTGGAGCCATTGCACATGTGCTGACCTAAGTTTTTAAATGACGCCTTCTAATTGGCTGTACCTACTGCAATGGGGCTTGTAGAAGTGCTGGAGAAAAAATGAGGTCTTAACTGCAAGTTGCTCATGCAGTCTAACTTGGCAGGCCTGTGCAAGCTGCATTTGTGCCCATTTCACAAAGGACACTCAACTTGGGAACCTTGGCAGAGCTGCTTGTGCACCATATGTGGGCTTCCCAAGTGAAAGGTTCCTTTGAGTACCCTTAATATAAAGCCCAATGTTACAAAATAGCACAGCACATTTTTCAACGATTTTCCCACCACGGCACACTAAACTTGTTTTAAAACTGTGGTGGAATATTTAACAAGGAAGCTACAATTGTCACGGCACTTCTGTTTTTTAAGGAGAGGTTTTATATATAATTTTCTTAATGAAATAAAAAAAAAGTTTGGAATCAAATAATGTAGGCACTCTATGATGACCATTTGTAATGTTTTCTATTTACAATTAGTACATAGAAGGTAAAATTTCGACTTTCCCACAAGCTTTTCCAAGCTTTAAGAACATATATAAAGGCATGTACAAACATTATTTACTTTTTTTTATTATATTTTCCTTTCAATATTAAATTTGCCTTTACTAGCAACATTACATATGTGAGTACTCGAACGCTTAAGGCGGTTATAAAAGCTAAAATATACTGGCAATATAAATATTTGGAACACATCTAGTATATTCAGTTTCAAAACCAATTTTCACTGCAAAACAGTATGCCTTCATGCAGAACGAATCAATTCTCCATCTCTAGTATAGGCAAACGATAGCAATTTTGAATTTGTGCCAAATTAATTTTTTAATGAACTGGAAAATCGTATAATTGTGAAATTTCCCAGACAAAAAGCCCACTATCATAATAGCAATTAGATTAGGTTAAGTTATTGGGTAATTTTAGTTTAATTTCGTTAGATTACTGTAGGTGCGCGTGCTTTAGGTGTGAGGTAATACATGTAAAATCTGCAAATAAATCTTTTCTAAAACGAAAAGTATGTACTTTTTTTAAAAAAAAGAATTGACATTTCCGGTATTGATTTTAGGACCGCGTTTAAAACGCCCTATCCACACAGCTAGAAATCGGTGCATCATTTACACGATTACAAATGCATAAATCAGGTCCTTGTTGATTCGCTGAGAGATTTGCAAAATTAGCCTGCTATAATAACAAGGCAAACATTTCTTTTTGTACAGTTCTGAAAATGAGTCTCCAAGCAATTTGGGCACTCAAGAGCGGATAAACGTTGGCGTATAATGATCTCCCCCATAAGTTTCTGTTGCAGAAATCGTATATAAAAGTGATTGAATTTCATGAAAAAAAAAAGAGCAACAACGTATTAATTTCAATATAAATGAAAATGGAGACTTCGCCCAAACGTAGTATATTTCACAGCCAGAACTAAACCAGAAAAAATATATATATAAAATACACGAGGAAGTAAAAGAAAACGAGGGTGTGAATGCAGCGGGGGTGAAAATCGGGTCTTTATACAAGAATCCACGTCTAACCTAGGCGAGGGCAATGACACCGCCAGAAAAATTGACTTCCAACATTCGTTTCCAGCAAATGTCGTCTTCGCACGTTGATTATTTAAGGAATATAACATTCATTCCAAGCGCGACAAGCACATAGGCCATGGATCAAACGCATACAACTCCTAAATTCCATCAAGAGAAGGAGGAAAAAAATCACATTACACAAAGGTTGAAATTACTGTCGACAACAAGCATAATACGTACGAGTCCTTTGGAAATAAATAAAAAACGTATGAAGACAGCTAAAAAAATACAAAAAAAGCCCGCCAGAGAACAATGATCGATGAGCTGTTGCTATCATTGAAATTGTAGTGCCATTAATTTCAATTATTGCTAATTTGGACGTCTTCACCTTTTGGTGAAACTTCATATCAACCACAAAAGCTCGTAAAGCTACATCAATTCGAAAAACAGAAAACTGAATATGGATCTTTTGCTACCCTGATTTGTATTGAAAAAGATTCTATGGTTGCCTATTTTAAAAATCGAATAGATCTAAATTTTGTTTACTCACATTAGTGGCTGTTTTAAACTATCTTCTACTTTCAGATACTTAACAAAGGTTTTGTTATTTGTTATTGTTTAAAAAAAATACCAATATGATATCGAACATATGAAGTTATAATAAATTCATATTTCTTAATATCACGATTTGACAAATTTGTTATTGTATTATTTTCACAAAAACTATGAGGACTTTAATAAACAAGATGAAAATCAGTATTATTACAATGGGTGGCGTTTCTTTCAAAGAAAGTAGAACACCGTTAACTCCAAATTCCGAAAAAGTTCATTATTAAAAACGGAAAACATACATTGTATATGTTTTCAAAATACAGGTACATTTGTAGTATGTAAAACATGGCTGCAAAACAATTACATAATGGGCATTCAGTATAAACCCAGCTGTTTCGCCACATCGGTTCACGTGGTTGATAAGGGATCATAGAGCCTGGAAGCCTACCAAAAAGCAAGTAATGTAACAAAATTTACGTAGTAACATAGATAAGGTTTGATAACAAAAAAATAAACCTAAAATAAGTGAAATATAAAGTGTATACACTTAATGTACATATCTTTAGATAATCCGAAATTTGCTAACCAGAACACGTCCCGGCAGTAGCGGAATGATTTTAAGAATATTTTTTGTCAGGATATTTCATTTTTATAAGAAATAAATAAATAAAAATTCAACAAGTACATATGATACAAAAATACATTTTTTTGCGAAATAAATGTATATTAAAAGCTATTATTAAACTACTAAAAATCCATTATCCTAATTAATGCGGATTAGTATGGGTTTCTACAGTACTATACGCATTTATTTATTACTCCCCCCCTCCGTTTCAAAAAATGTAGCATACGAATACGTAAATTTACATTTATGTATGACTAATACATTTTTCAGATTTTGCATTCATTTTTTTTTTAAAAGCAGACTAATTGCTCTGAACCACGTAAGGGGCCATTCAAAAAGGACGTCCACGAAATTCTATCAAAAGTTGACCACAACCCGCTACCCCCTGTCCACGGTGTCCATTTTCGCCCAAACTGCCCTTTCCTCTCCCCCCCCCCCATAGCCGTCTTTCAGTTTTTTTAAAAGTTGGGTATTCAGAAAATATTTGTTGGAACAAACAAAGGCCCATCCTATAAATTACCAAGCATTCGCCTCGCTACCAATTCCACGACATTTCCTAACCTCGAAATAAATTCCAGCATAAAATTGGTGTTTAAAAATTCAAGTACATTTGGGACAGGGGGTACATTTCTTATGGCGTCCATTTCCCTTTTCACAGACCTTTAAACCTCAAACAAAAAATCCAAAAACTGAAAAATATCATCATTAGTGGACGTCCATAATGGCTCTTCCCCCCACCTGCCCCACATGCCAGCAGACCCCCACCCCTCTTGAGGACGTCCTTTTTTAATGGCCCCTAAATTCAGTGGGCCTGACCGGAATCACCTTTTCAGCATAGATACGCAATACAACTAAACGTGATTCCGGAACAAACAATGAAACCTCCAATGCTTAACATTTATAGTAGGTCGCCTGGACGACGCGTCTAATTCATTAATTACGATAATGAATGACCACCAATGTAGACATCCGCGAGGAAGTAACATGGCGAGCAGGGTTTGTCCCACGAATTGAACTGACCCGTGCAGTCAATGGGTGACCTGGAGCTAGTAATGCCCAGACGCACAAGCTAGCAACGGCTGGGATTCCAGATCCATCAAAGTTCGGTCAGGAGGACAAGCGGAAACAGAAGTTAACGAAAAGAGTGCATTTACGACGAGGAAAAGATGAGGAAGAAAAACATGCTAAAAATCGATTTTGAAGCACGCGGAATTATCTCCTAGACACGAAAAATGGTGGATGTGTGACCGAGTTCCGTACCGGTTATGGATTCTTGCTTGGGTCGAGATTTCGCTTCCGAACAAGGAAATTAAATCCCGGTGGCGAAGAACAAAGGCGCCAGACAATGAGGCGAAGAAGGCCATTTGTGTAGACAACCATACGGAAACACTTGCAACAGCTGCGAAAGGCTTCCTAGTTTTCACGGAGTTGTTAATTCTATGATGTTCATAATCGAAAAAAGTGTGTAATCTCCGTCGGAATTCAATGTTTTTCAACTGGTGTGCCGTAAAGGTTTAGCAAGTGTGCCGCGGGAGTTTGAGAAATTAGGGTCGAAACATTTGCAGACTTTTTGTTGAAAGGCAATATAAGATCATGAACACTATTTAGCCCATGTTTGATCATATACAGGGTGAACCAAACGTCACCGCAACCTCTTTTTTTATTTTCTTAAATGTTATAGTTATGAAGATTCTGCTATTGCCATTAAATAGGAATTCATGTGTGCTCTAAGTTGTTAGATATTAAAAATGAATATTTGCTCACGAAAATACACCTACGTATATTAAGGGGGATTACAACCATATCCCTTTCAATGGGAAAATTTGCAACGACACTCACAGTCAAACAAAAAAATATTAAATAAAAATAATTTTTTTTGTTTAAAATAGCTTTATAATACAACTCAGAAAGGCCATGTTCGTGTCATTTTTCACGTTAAAAGAGTAGATTTTTAAAAATTAAATTATTATTTGAATTTTTGCTCTCACAACTTTCCTATCCCATGCTGCCACCTGCTGGCAGTGTGTGCAAAATAACGGACATTTTTCAAATTTATATATTAATTTTAAAAAATCTACCATTTCAAAGTGAAAAACAAAAATATGATGCACTTGCTGATCCATCGAGTCACCCCAAACAATTCTCACCCCCACCCAATTTTCCCTCATTCAACTGTGATTATCTTAAGTCCGACCCTTTGAAAAGGATAGGGTTGTGATCCCTCTTAACCTGTTAACCGTATCACTTAAAGACAAACTAGGAAAAGAAAGAATGGTCAATTTGTATTAAATCAACTGTTTTCATCTTCATTTGCATTTCATAACTATAAGATTAAGAAAAAAATGTGGGGTTTTAGTCTTTTGGTCCACCCTGTATATCCATATTACGTATGTCCAGTAAATTTGTTGGAAATATTTCATGCATATTTTAAGGATTTCAAGGCTCATTCCTAACATTTACATGGGCCTTTCGCACGACTAAATATCACAATAATTGTGAAAAGACTCAGAAAATTTGAACAAAAAAAAAACGTTTTTGTTTTTATATATAGAATTTTTTAGATTATAAATAGAAATTTCCCAACGCGGACAGGAAATTCCATAATAAACTAATGTAAACTGGGTGAAGGGGGATATTCCATCATTACCGCTTATTTTATTGGATATTATCTATACGCATCCTCCTCTCGGACAAAATGGACATTGCTAAAAAAACATTGTGTACTGACATCAAAACCCAGGATTGGCTCTTACGTTTCGACATAACGTTTAAAAGCACTGTACCATGAAGAATTACTCTTTTAGTTTCAATTCCCAAAAGATCTTTGTTTCTTCAGCAGATGCTTGGCATCAGTGCTGCATCGTTGTTCGAGCAATCTTGTCCATTAGCAATTAATACATTTAAGAAACTTTTTTCCCTACCCATGTTGAAAATACGTATACATACATATATGAACATGTAAGCACCATATAAAGCCATCAACGGATCACATATAGCCATCTATGCATCGATCACGTAAACATCTATGGTCCATTGGACCACATATAGCCAATCGTGTGCCAAAATTGACCCTTGATGAGCCTATGTGGGTGAAGATGGGGCATAACCATATGTACATGGCTATGTAAATACAGTCGAACTCGCTTAATTGCACAGACCGGATAATTTCACATATTCTCCATACCCTGAACTTTTGCCCTATGTTTTGTACACGATGTGAAACCGGATAATTGCACAGATTTCACAAGCCCCATGCGCAACTTTTGTATGGAATTGTGACCGGATATTTGCACATTGAGTTGGAACTATCCAACATGTGAACTATATAATAATATAAGTGCACGTATGACCCAATGTACGGCTATAATTTTTCGCATATATATTTGCATGTGCTGGTAAACTACTAGACGTGTAGAGCACATGTAAACATATCTGTCCATACACTAATCGATACTTGCCATATATAGTGAAAAGTTAGCTATATATGTGTAGATGTTTTATGGGGCTCATGTATACTGTATTTTCAACATGGCTCATCGAGGGCTAACCATAAAGTACAATCTGGCCCAACATTACCCACATAAGACTCAACATTGGCGAAATATGGCTTATATATTTGGCTCACACATCTATGTTTATAGTGGCAATATATGTTTCCCAAAGCTAATCTAGCCATTTAAAGGAGTTTAGCAAAAAATTGAGCTACATTGTATTTTTTTAGCGCATGCTATCTGCCCTGCAACGCTGCCTGTTAGCATTGTTTGCCCCTAATTTTGGGGCAGCGTACCAGTATTTACTATAGACAGCTCTGCAATGTACTAAGACTGTAAGTATGAAATTTAAATATCTGGCATAGAATATGATTACGCCCTTTACTGGTCGTTCAGCTGTACAAACTTGTGTTAGAAAACAACAGCTTATTTCCAAAATCACTGTACTGTGAAGTAGTTTGTCTGGTAAAACCGTCTAGTCTAACGAGTAGTATAACAGACAACCGACTCTGTTAATTCGTGTCAGTTTGCAATTAGTCCAGGCACACTTTCATCCGCCATCATTATTAACGGAATTAACCATGTTCAATTCCTGTTTTCTTAGAAAGTAACATTTCCCCCTACAATTTTCTAATCCTCAAAGTCGCATTAGATCTATGCGTAACATTTCCATAATTATACTAAACTCATCGATCCTTCCAACATTTATTGAACATACTTTTCCCTCTGCTTTTGGATACTCTCGTAAGCGTTATGCTTACTTACGTAACCATTCTCAGCGGCCTCGACCAAATATTGATCTTTAGATCAATATTGGTTGGATTCTACTTCCGTAAAAAAACCGATGGATTCTCAACACTTTTCATTAAAAAAAAGAGGCGAAACCTTTTGGCTGTGCCTGAACAATATAGGACCTAAGAACATAGCTGACATTTTCCAGTAAATACACATATATACTTTCAAAATTCTCTATCTTCAACGATTAATTTCGCAAAACTTTTCGTATAAGCAGTGAAAAACTTTGGGGAACAAGTTAATATTTAATTTGATCGAATTAAAATTATTTTTAATCAAAAAGTTAGTGCTGGCCGGGACACTGAAATCTAGTGATGAACATGTTCCAAGATAAATGCAACATGTTATGAATAACTCAAACTTTTTCATAACTTGCTTATAGGATAGAATTGTGTTTTTCCACCTTTTTAGCTAAAATTAAACAGGGACTAAAATTTCCGCAACACAACTGTGGAAACACACTGGAATATAAAATACCAAACAATCGATCTAGTAACCTATGTGGAATTTTGTATTACTTTATAAAACAGCGTTTTGTATATAAAAAAGCAATGACAATTTATTGAAGCACAGAAGCAAATTTCAGCATAAAATTGCATTTCCATGGAAAATATAAAAATTAGTCAAGGGTCCAAACAAGTTGAAAACCAAATCCCAGTCTAGCGAATTAAAGGGGAAATTGCTATGGCCTTATAAAACCTCGCTTTCGTATAACAAATTCAACTTTTTTATGTCATGAAAACATACTTTTAAACAAAAACTTCGCCTTTCCTAAGTTCTGCTTCTGGGTGCCCTTGGCGGCAAATTAACATTTAAGAGGATTTCCATAGAAACAATTAAAACCATTATAGAAACAATCTACATATGCAAGAAACATCTTCATCCTACGCAACCCTGATTTAAAATATCACGACAAGATTAAGTAAAATAATGTTATCTCTATAAAAACACGGTTTCTTTAAATCTCCGAATTCAGCAACATGAGAAAATCCTTCAGCAATAACTTTTCGATTTTCTTTTGACATTAACTCTTAAAAAGAAACATTCAAAGCAATTCTGGGAAAGAGGGATTAAAAACTAAATGCAAAAAAGCCAATGGCATTAAAATCAATTCCAGGAATATATAGATGAAAAACGTGCTTTGTTTTTAGCAGTAGAAAACTATAGTTGCAGTTCGGTAACACCCATGTTATAACAACCAATGAAATTGATGAAAAAAAACTGAGCACCCTAACACGTAGTTAAAAGGGAACATAGCAGATGCGAAAAAAGACAAAAAAAATCCCGTTATCAGATAGACCAATAAATTGACGATTTCTCTCAGATTCCATGGCCCTAAATCGGAACACACATGGATTTAGGTTCAATGGCCAGGGATGAAACCAACGCTCGTTGCACTGATTTAATAGTAGGTCCATGCATAGTACGAGCATATCCATTGCACCAACGCCCAATTTCCGACAACTCACATCGGGTAATTGTTTCATCGAATCCCATTAAGTTGGCTTTTTTTTCTTCTTTTTCTTTTTCTTCTTGGGATCGTTCGAATGTTGAACGCGACGCCACAAAGCCTGCTGCCGATGACAGATAATTTATCGTTCGGTTCTACGACGATGATGTTTTCATTGTTCAACTTTACCGTTAAATCACTCCCTCATTGTCTAACTATGCAGTCCGAGTGAGTGAATGGCATTATAGAGAGCGATATATAGTTCCTCCGTTTCACGAGCCCTTGATGTTCGAAAATGCTGACAGCAAGCAACTTTGTGATTTGGACGAAACTATGTTTGGACAGTTTTGGGTAGGTTTTTTGAAACAGGTGTGCCGCGGCTCACTATAGTGATCACCAAGTGTGCCGCGGTACAAGTGTGCTTGCTTGTTGTGTTAGTTGACAGATAATCTCATTCCCTGGTGATAAACCAGTCAATGGAATGTATTTTCTCCCCTTGGTTTGCTTCGATCGGCCTCCCTCATAAATAGGCTACAAAGGACTAAAATAGTCATAAAATTGTTATTTAAAATCATAAGCAACTGAAGACAGCTGAGCTGCTAAAAGATCTTCAAATATTAAACATAAGTCAATTAAGAGATTTTATAATTATTTATGACAACTTTTTTAGTACTAAATACAAAATTACTGTGAAAAAAAAGCAAGCATCCTGAGGGATACAACTTACAGATATAGCACACCTTTTGCTAACAATGAATTTTTAACAAATTACCCAATGAAATTTTAAAAATTAACAAGATTGGAGCGCTAAAAAGCGGGTGAAATTATAGCTCTTATATGGATGCTACTAAAATTAGCATAAAGACATTATAATATATATGTAACACCAAATGAATATGTATTGCCCGGTACTTAATTACTTAAAATACTTAATTATATTACCTTATAATATTCAACTTTATCTGTATTTAATAAGCGCCAAAAAAGTCGTGCCGCAACGGCGGCGCCAAAACGTGCGCGCCAAATCGGAACCGCGCCAAAATGACCGGCGCCAAAACGGTGAAGCCAAACCGGTGGCGCCAAAACGGCGGGGACAAAAAGTCCTGATTCGTGTATCGCCCCATACAAGTTTCAATTTTGAATTTCGGGACAAATCTGTAAAGTTAATAAAAAAATCTGGTTTTTTGAAGAAAAAATAAATTAAAAATAAAAAATAACGTTCTTTAGATTAGTAGACACAAACATTTTCATTGATCATCGTCGCAGTTTAAACATTCTTCCAAGATACATTTCACTACGTAATCTAATATACTAGTTATCCTTAAATGTGTATCACACAAGGCCGTATATGCCATCACATTTGAGGGATAGGGAGATTTTGTCCAGAGTATCTTGAAACAGGGGCGTCGATCAATTCTACGCAGGTCTACTGCGCATCGGCTCTGCACAGATCTACTGCGCATCCGTTCAAGCGTATTTCCAGGATTTCAAGGCTCATCTCTTAAATGTGCAAGGACTCTACACTATAAATCGCCACAATATTTTTTCCCCAAAATTAGTTTTTTGTTTGATTGGGACAAAAAATCCCATCCTAAACTTATGTTCAACATGAATTTCTAGCATAATTCCCTACTTTTCCTAGTATATGCTAAAAATTAAAGTAACCTACATTTCCCGATTCTCAAGTCTACTGGACACGCTGCTTATCGTTCCTTTTAGGTATTTTAGCACATCAAATACATCCTAGATGGCTGAGTATACACAGAAGGAGCGCCATAAATATTAAAAGCAGCACTTATACAAGCGTGGCCTTTGAAAATAAAAGCACGTGTTTACTTCCGACACCTTACACATGTCCTATGGGTAATCCCACAGTTTGCTCCACCGATAGCAGTCTTTGCAATTGAAGTTGGATACTTTATACAAGTAAATAGAAACTGCATTTTCAGAGCACATAAATCCGTTGAAAGTACATTTCAACCTATTTTCAAGTCAAAACACAAGATACACTAATGTGTGGTCTAACCATTCAAGTGCATCATGCGCATTCCCAAACAAAAAACTACATATATGTTGTTAGAACGATGCTACGTGTTACACTTAAATTTTAAAAGCATAAAGCTGGATTATAAAACTTTCAACAGCTAGCCGTAAGTGTTATAATATCACTTATTGGAATCTAAATACAACGTTGGAAGTGAATCATAAAACTTCCAAGGCAGATTCGTAAGGAATAGAAAGTAAGATTAAAATCTTGCTAGCGAACGTCACTTACAAATTGAAATAGATCTTAGAAATTGTCATAGAAGGGGCTATTAAAAAAGGACGTCCTCAAGAGGGGAAGGGAGGGGGAAAGCCATTATGGATGTCCATTAATGATGGAACTTTTCAGTTCTTAATTTTTCTGTTTAATTGAGTTTTAAAAATCAGTGAAATGTACTTTAATTTGTAAACCTTGAGAAAGTCGGGAATTGTGCCTAAAATTGTGTTAAACACCAATTTTATGCTGGAATTTCCCTTCGAGGTTAGGAAATTTCCTTTAATCATAAAAATTTAGAAAAATATCGTGGAATTGGCTGCGATGTGGAAATTTATAGGATGGGCTTTTGTGTGTTCCACATATTTTCTGGACACCCTACTTTTCCAAAATATTAAGGACGTCTATGAGGTGCGGGGGTGGGAGTCTGAGCTAAAATGGACAGGGGATGGGGTATTTTTTTTTTATCCCATAGTTCAATTTTTTACAAAGAATTTCGGGGACGTTTTTTTTTAATGGCCCTTAATACGAATGTGAACATATGTGTGAAGCACTCCGTTTAATCCCGTAATATTGGACTAGAAACACGATTTTTGGTGAAAATAAATATAGCAAAGATCTTAAACGATTAACTCGATCAAAAATTCACTTAAAATCACTGTCACGCGAGTTGTCATAACAGCTGATTTTAATTCCTTCGCTTATCCCTTTGCTATCAAATTGGAAACTCGAAATTTTGTGTAATAACTATGAATTAGGTGACTTTAATCCTAATTTTTTGCAATTAATATCCAACAGATAAATTATTGACCAGTCTACAAACTCATCCGATGCATCTGCTAAAAAACACAGTACCATCCCTGCCAAAAATAAACTTAAGAAAAACATTAAAAAACATAAGTTATTCTTTAGTTTTTTTTTTTTTTTTTTTTTTTTTTTTTTTTTTTTTTTTTTTTGCATAGATTTCGTCCAAACTGCAGTTTCATTTCAAAAGTTGAGTTTTTCTTAAATTTTTCTTAAGTTCATTTTGGCCTTTAGTTTTTTTTTGTGCATAGATTTCATCTAAACTGCAGTTTTTCTGCAGTTTCACTTCGAAAGTTGAGTTTTTCTTAAGTTTATTTTGGGCAAAAATGAACTTAAGAAAAACTTAAGTTTAGTTTTTTTTGCATAGATTTCGTCCAAACTGCAGTTTCACTTCAAAAGTTGAGTTTTTCTTAAATTTTTCTCAAGTTCATTTTTAGCAGGATGCAATGTGTAAGAGTTCTGCGATTATATATTCATGTTGATAAATTTCTGCAGATTACCTATTGGGCAACCTCTGTCTCTTTTGTGGTGGCCCTTAAAAGGGCCGTTTTTC
>JAQGBW010004705.1:0-13289 GCA_034698625.1 Julus scanicus
GAAAACAATTAAAATCAATAAAGTGTCCAAATAACAATAGAAATCTCTATTGGTTTCTATTGTTTTTTTCACCAGGGGGAAGAGGCTTTTAACATGGATATTTCGAGAGGCTGTTGTTACTACTTTTATCAGCATTTCGTTTTCATAGTTTCGATACCCTAGACTGCATTTCACCCTCCGGTCGCCGCGTTTTTAACTTCTGTTTGCGGTTTTAATTGGGCTTCATGTTTTTCCATCCCTCAAACGCAAAATCCGCTATGTAAGTCCTTCGAACAAAGCCAAACTAAGTTAACGGCTCATTGCGCATCGGTTAGGAATGCTCGGTGATTCAGCAGCATCCAATCATCCTAACCCTCTCTTCACGTACTTTCTATGTCAAGCTTTTGGTTTGAACACTTTGCAAACGACTCTTTTGTCATCCCTGGCGTTGGATATCCAATTTCCGCCACGTCCCAAATTTTTTTTTAATTCCGTTCACACTACTCTAATATTAGTCTATGCAAATGCGTGGAAATTATACTGCTGATGATTACATTCTGTTGATACCGAAAGTGGGTTCTACTGGGAAAAACCGAACCTTGTTGAATTTTTGCAACTAAATAGTTTAATTCAACCTAATATACGTGGGAATGGGCAATTGTGTTTATAGGCGGGGTTTTTTTTTTTTTTTTTTACGCAAACAACGCATACGACGCTCGCGGGAATGACATTCTATTGAATTGAAACTGTAGTTTACGGTAAGGCATGTTCCAATATGCCCAAGAAATTGAGTTATGTAGCTTTAATGGCCTGCGTGAATAAAAATTATAGCTAGTTTTGGAATATATGAATAAAAATGAACCGAATATTGAGCTCCTGGATACGCGCATGCCCTTACCAGTGTTTTTCAACGTCGCCGAGTTTTTAAGGAGGGTCGATAAAAATTTGTTTTTATGAAAACAAATTACCATACCATTTTATTTTTGAAATATTCATAATCATTATTAAAGAGCTTTATTTTTGTAACAACACATTCATTTCACCATTTGGCTTCTTCTAAGTCTTCACCAGGTACTAATTTCTCATATTTTGAGAAGGTTTCGATGTTTGGAACCTACAATTTTTGGAAAAGCGTGCCCTTATAAGGGCATTCTACCATAGTTTGGATCAAATAAAGCTCTCCAATGTCGAATGAACATGTTTTCACTTCAAAAAGCTTTGAGGAGTTTCGAAACCTGGATCTTCACCAGAAATTTGCCATTAGCACCTGATGGTGGCTTTCAAACTCATTAATGTTGATATTCCACCATAATGAATTTTAAAGATACTACGAGTTATACATTCATAATCTGATTTTTTCTTTGTGTTATAGAGAAAATGAGGGAAAGTTTAACCTTAACAAACGAAGTGAGTGCCCTGGGAATTTTAGCTCCTTGTTTGGGGTGTCGTGATTTGAAAAAGATTAAAAAAGCATAGCTGTACTGGGCTTTACCTTTATTTTGTGGGCTAGAGAATGTTGCAAATGCAATTTTATTTCTTTTTTGAAAATTCGCCTATTAAAAATAAAGTTGTTCTACTGTACAGCATTCTTGGTTGTTGGTCCTATTTTAGAAGCCAATGTTGGGAATACTAATTGTTACCATAGTGTATACAATACTTTATGTTAAATCAGTGCAAACTTTGATGCTTTTGGAGGCGTATACAGAAGTACAGTTTTAAATAGTTAGGATTGGAATAACGTTTATTAGTTTACAAGTTAAAATAATATGCAAATATCTTATGAAATATAATGCAAGTCATGTCTATTCTATTTCCTGTTTAATGGAAGGTTTGATAGAACGTTTATGCCGTCCTCCACCTCGGTCTCCAGCAAACTGCAACCATCTTTTGATAATTCGTTCAACTTCAGCCTCACTGGTGTGTCTGTTGTCCGAATTCATTCTGGTAGCTCCTTAAGTACAAACAATGCATTTCCTCGATTAGTTTAGCAATTACGAAAATAATAATCTGAAAATTATTTCTAATTTAATTTACCTACCTATTACGAGGTTGCAAGTGTTTTTCAGGTTTGAAAATGCCATCTTATTTCCTCTACCTTTCCAATTATACTGCATAGCCAAAGGGTTTGCAATTAATTTAGATAATACCCGTCTTGTACAGTCAAACGCGTTTTTTCCTCCAAATGATCCAAACCAACGACACTGCCAATTAAAGAAAAAAACACGAAGAATTAACATACAGGTATATTATGAATATGACGCATTATGACTCGTTTTTGTGCCTACCATTTTATTAAAGTAAACCTGTTCTTCCAATTCTTGGTTGAAAGACATCATTTCGTCTGGAGATGTTAGTGGAAATGTTTTTTCAATTTGTTTTTCATCATAATCTCCTTCTGATACTTTGGATAGAATTTCTTGAAGAAGATGTTTGGTATCCCTTGTTTCTTGTCTGATCTCTTCCAACAGAGACAACACTTTCACTTCAAATGCTGAAAAAGATGTTTGTTTTGAATAAACTTCTGAAAACTTGTAATGATATAATTCATTTAGGCAAGCATTTTGCATAAAAATTTCAAAGCTACGTTACAAAACTCATACCTGTTTGTTGGGTATTATACTGTCCTAAAAGAATCTCCTCATTTTGTGAGCTCTTTGCTTCATTGTTCTCTAAAAAACTTCCATCCATGGCAATTTGTAATTCAAGCCCTTTATTAGAAACTGCATTTATCTCTTGCCAATATTGCGAAACAATCTGATTTATACGTCTGCTTTTTTGCCTTTTTGACAGACCAGCATAATTTGATGAAAATTCCATCTCTAATTTCCAAATATTAAAACATATTTGTGTTTTTTTAATAATGCAAGTACTGGGATTAGGCACTGATGTATCGATGTTGATGTTAGTTCCAGAACTTGATGATATCCCTAAAACAAACGATGTTAAAAATTATATGACCAACAAATTATAAACAAAAATGATACAGTTTATTCAGTTTTAAACTGTTTCTGCACTATTCGTTATTAAAATCGTTAAAACTACTTACCTTTATCCGATTAATAAAAATACCAGCAAATTCCAAGAACTCCCAATTCCTCTTTAGAATTCTATATATGTATATAAAAAAAATACACGATTGTAAGTTCGAAATACATAAAATGAAATGTGGACGACCTAAGGAATGACACGCCTCGCAAGGAAATAGTGGAGCTATATTTGTACAAAATTGTATTACCAGAAATTTGGTGCTAAAGTCTAGAAATGTCCTAGGCAACAACCAGAATGTTATATTGTTAGTCAACGATTATAATTCATATGTATAGACTATGCAATTGAATTTTGAAACTGATTGTTTGTCATTGTCACGTGCTGTTCAGTTTCTCATAATTTTTCCTATTTGTAAAAAACATAATTGTGTACGTTAGACAAATAAATAAAACAACAGGAAAGGTGGAATCATACATCAAGTTAGTTGAAGCAAAAAAGCATTAACATTCATGACGAATTGTATCCGAACGCGATAAAGACTAACGTTTTGCAGCTGGCTAGACAGATTTTTTATAACAGTATGAAAAATCAAGATTTCTCCGAATGCCTATTTATATAAATAGTGTGCAAATATGAGACAATTAAATACGTTTGATCCAATATTTGACTTGCTGCTTTTTCGAAAGAATTAGTTTCTTTCACGTTCTAGAATTACTCAATTCTATACACAACGCCTTCTAAACAAACGTGTTGTAATTTTCTTATCAAAATATATTGCATATATCACTATGAGCAATAACCTTTTAGCGACATTTAACAAACAGTGCAAACATTTTACGAAACTGATTCTTTTCATGAAAATTATCTTATTTGTAAAACATGTATTACCTATGTGATTGATTTCCAATATGGAACAAGTGGAAAATTGGAATTTCGAGCACTGTTTTAGGTGTTCAATAAGATTACACAATGTCAGGTGACAATGTTTACTTACAAAATAATCGTACGTTTATTATATAGTACGTCCTGAATGGCACTTGGTGCTGGATGATCGTGCTTATAAACTATATACATTAAAAAAAAAACTCAGGAACGCTTGCAGTGCCCCCTGATAAACATACCAGGCATCCCAGGAATGTAGTGTATCTAAATCACGTGACCTAGTCAGGGTCACAAATAATTGTATATATTATCCTATTTCACGCATTTTCCCCTCCATAAAAAACATCTCAAAACGGGTGATAATAAAATATTTTGTTAAATATGCTGAAAGGTTTTCTAAGAAATTTAATAAATCTTCTTAGAATCTAGGCTTTATTTTTGTAAAGGCGCGTCTTCTCCAAGAGTATCACGAATGTAACTCAAAGTTTGTTCAAACAAGTTTGCACAAAAGTTTGCTTGCCACTTTTGCTTCAGCAAACTTATGACGCGTTTTTAAGTCCAGAATCGTGATTCTAGACTCATTTTAACGAATGCTCGGGAATCGGTCTAAATCAAATGAAAAGAATGTAGCAAGTACACTGCTCAGCCATAAATTCTGTGAAGAATTTAAAATGTATATGGCATTTTAGAATTGAAGAAACATAGTACGATAAGGTTTACAGATAAACTCATTTTAATTACAGGATCAATTTTTTGTGTGGTTCGGTACGTGGCATCTATCATCGAAGTGCAATAACATAATGCAGAGATATTTTTTTTGTTTGAAACACATGCATGTCGGAGTTCCCTCAGCAGTTGTTGAGAGGATAACTTTATATTAAAGAATGTTGTTTTTAATTATTTCAGGAAGTTTATTGTGGCAAAGAGACCATATGTACGGTGGATGGACTTCATTTCAATTCCGTCTACAATGCCCGTGTGAAAGCCTTCAACAGCACTGGAGAGGGCGATTACAGTGAGTGTATTTGTCTGCAGACAGCAGAAGGTGAGCATTTCGATTTTTGTCGCGGTTGTTGGTCTGGGCATTTTGTGGATTCCAGCCTTCTTTCGACCGAAAATTGATTTTAATTTTGTCTGCGTTTGTCTCTTCCAGTGGCTTGGTTTACCATGGACACCGGCACGGCGCATCCAGACATTAAGTTCTCCAACGAGAACCAAACTGTGACCTGCGATAGCTACGAACACAGGGTGGTGCTGGGAAATATTGGTTTCTCCAGGGGTGTGCACTACTGGGAAATCACCATCGACCGCTATGACAATAATGCAGATCCGGCGTTTGGGATTGCAAGATTTGATGCTGCCAAAGATATCATGCTAGGTCAGTGTAGATGAATTTTTACAACTCTGAATTGTCAGCTCGTACTCGTAGTCTGACAAAGTTGACTGGATATCGAGAATTTCTCAGCAGTTATCTCCAGAGTGGTTTGGTATATTGCAGAGGAAAATATTGGAAATAATAAGACTTTGAATATGGTCTTCTTCTGCTTATTGACACGTTTTAGAGCTTATGCAAGTGCACTGGTAAATGTGTTGATTGACATGACAGTCTGTGTGGAACAATTGTAAAATGGCGTTCAACGATTTACTTCAAAACGAGACTGGTGTAAAATTCCTTTGAAAACTGCTCAATCCTTGTACGAGTCCTTTTCAAAAATGGTTGCGTTGAACCGTAACCCGACATCGTATTTCACAAAGAAAGTTACAACTGTTACCTGTAAGACTTTAGCAAGTGTTTACATTAATTTGTCCCAAACCTGTTCATGCACTTCATATTTTAAGATAGACATTATCAAAATCTAAATATATGTCAATTGACACCTTGCCAAATCATTGAGACATGCTCATTTTTGGGTTGTGTAAGATTTTGCATTCCAAGGACAGCATATCTACTATGAGTATGTTGTATCGTTGTGTGACAAGTAATTATGTTTACTAGGTTAACGAATGTAAAGTTTCACCATTAAAGGTAGACACTTAAAAAAGTAAATTGAATTTGATTACAAGTGATTAAAAAATTAAAATGATAGTATGCATACTTATTTGTAATTCAGAATTGTTTAAAGTTACTACTCAGGGCACAAATTTATTCCAGCATTATCAGTTGTGGTTATTTCATGAATTTACCTTTTACCTGATTACACAGTTCAGATCCTCTCACAAGTACAAGTACGTCTTCTCATAGACTTCACGCTCATCATCGCACTTGGTTTGGTTCTTCTCAAACAAACTATTAAATTCCTAAAAACAGAAAATTCAAGTTTCTTACTTTCACCGTCCTTTAGAAACAATTAGAATTCAGGAGATACTGATTTTTAATAATTTAAGAATCCATTTTGATCTTACAGGAAAAGACGAGAAGGGCTGGAGCATGTATATTGACAACCAGCGGAGTTGGTTCCTGCACAGGGACAAGCACGAAAACCGCGCAGAAGGCGGAATTGAGGTTGGCTCCGTTGTTGGTGTTCTTTTGGATCTGGATAATCGCCAGCTAAGTTTCTACGTCAACCAAGAGGTCCAGGGCCCAGTCGCATTCACGGGACTCCACGGCGTGTTCTACCCCGCTCTCAGCATCAACCGCTGCCTGGAAGTTACAGTCCACACGGCACTGGAGCCTCCCATAGACCACGGGAGCGAAACCGGCGACTCCAGCAACTGAACGCGGCGCACACAATACAAACTCCCCACGCACTGGTAAGAAATGAGTCCAAGGTAAACTGCACTCAGTATGAAACTGCCTATGATTCTCCCTCAGGAATCTTGGACCAATGCCTGCAAACTGCAGGGTGGGATGTGGAGACTCTTAAGCAACGGTGAGGCGCAGAGCCAGAAACTTGGCAGAGATTTCGATAAAAGGGAGAACGTTCAGTCGTAGCCGTGTGTTAAGTGCACTTTGGCCGGGATTGGGAGAGAAACTTGCCAAGATGTCAACTCTGGCAGCAGACCAACGCTTGCCACGCTATTACGTTTTGTGTTATCGAATAGCGGTTTCTATTTGGGCTTTCATTGATCGTGGCCTCTGTGAGGCAATGATGGCAGCTCGAATTGCGCCGTGAAAATTAGCACAGCTCAATCACATCCGCCTAATATTACCAAGATTTTGCATTTGTCCGCTTCTTTCTCTAAAATAGCACCCGAGTCAATGTCTAGCTTGGTTATTGTGCAGCTCAAGTTGGCATGATATATTAAGTAGCTTAAAAGGCTTTTAGATTTCCCTTACTGGTAGAACATTAGAAAAAGTTCCATTAATTGGATAATTCTATTGAAATCGCCAACGTTAGCTTTTTTGCAGAACGAAAATGCTGCTCACCTGGAATCTCATGGGTTCCTTTTTGCACTGCATTACAAACCTTTTATACCGCCATCAATTCAGAATTATGTCATATGCAGTGTCATAATTGCAATTTTTGGGCCCAAAAGCAAAATAAGCAAAAGAATAAGAAGTCCAGAAATTGGAAGTGGTATATGGCATAGACCCCTGATTTGGTGTTATTAGTAGAAGAAAGTTAATAATAGTTAATACTACATGCGTAGACCTTTTTTTAATCGAATTTAATTCACTTCCAAAGGGTTCGAACGTTAAATTAATTTTAACTTCGTTATTTCTGATAAATATAAACCCATTTGGAGTTGTGCCTGTAACATTGCAAAGAACTTTACATTTTTAGTTTTATTTCTGCAAATTTGAGAAGTAAATCGAAAATTTTGAACCCGATCAAAAGTTGATGGTGTTGCTGATCTCCTGAAATTGGGTAATAAAAACTGTTGCAAGCTGTGCATACTAGTTTTGAAAATACCTGCTATGTGCTAAATCTCGCTTCACACGTTCTCAAAAAATCACTGAATCGATTTGGGGCCAACATGTTTTAATTGTGTTTTAATGTTGTAAGTAAATCCATAATTAGCAAGATGGAACCAAATCCTGTATAATTGTTGTGGGTGTTAAAAGGCAATTCAACTATCTAATGGCTCTGACCACCAGAGTTTGTTACAGTCAATCCATGAAGCATTTTGACAGAACTTGGAAGTTAGTATGTGGCGTTCTTTGTCCGAAGCATAGTTTTGAACCCTCATGTGTAAATCTATAAAGGCGTGATTCGGTTGTCTTTAGCCAGTTTCATGGCATCCAAATGCGCACTTTCACATTCAGTGGTATGCCACATATTGTACATATAAATATACATTATAACCTACAAATTTTATTCCTATGAGAAAATATTGTCTCCGATATATCATATCATAACTATTAGCTCTGCCGATCAAAGAAAAATGCCATTCACTTTTTAAAATATGTCTGATAATAGCAGGATGCGTTAAATCCTCTTCTAATCGTGTATCATCAAGTTTTCTTCCATAAGGCTACATGCATATTTTTAACGCTTATTTTTTATTTTCAAGGAATTCTTTTTTATATTCAATGAAAAACAGCAGCTTTGGGGAAGACATCTGAAGTACGGAATCAAAATCAAGTTTATCAATATTTTTGGAATAACAAGACATATACATGCTTACATTCATGCAATTTTTTGCAAAAGTAGGAAGTAAGAATTGTAGATTTGGACAAAGCAGGAAATTGTAAACAGTCGAAAATTGAGTTGATATGAAGCCTTGGAAACGTCATTTTTCAAATCTTTCATTACTTCCTGCTTTTATCCTTGTACTACTTGATTGGGACAAAAATATGATATGAATTGGTAACATTTTGACATTTATGCTGCAAATTCCATCGCAAGAATTTAGAAATATTGATGGCCACTTTGGATAAAATGCTGATAAATTTTGAAATTACATGATTGGAAACTGTATTCGCCCCATGGTCAATCCTGTAGAACTTTGAAGCCGATCTTCAGATTTCTTATGGTGTTGCATTTGTAAAACATGTTTTATTCCCAAATATCTGATTTTATAAAATACTTTTTGCCTGGAATGCTAAAATATCTTTTTTCAGTGAAATTCTTTTTTGATTTAAGAGCATTTTTATCTTAGGGGCAAATTTCAGAAAACTGGAACTTTGAACTACAGTTCTTCAAATTTTATTTATGGACAGATTGATATCTGACTGTGAAAATGTAAAATTGTCAAAAAATGTGAATAAGATTAGTGTTAATGTTATTTCCGTTTGAAGAAGGTTCTGGTTGATAATTTTTTTATTTCTAAAATCTCAAATGACAGTAAAATTTACGGTTTACTTTCGCCATCCAAAATTAATTTTAATCTTTCATTCAACAGCTCAGTTTTAACATTACAATAATAAGGATATTTCCCAACCAGGTAAATGTGCAGTCTGGACAGCTGTATTTGAAACATTCTTAATGCTAAAATATATTACACAAATGCAAGCAGGGTATCTTGGGGATGTAAATATTTTTAGCAATTCATGATTTTCTACAAGTTTCTTATGGGTTGTTTAACTTTTTAGTTTTGCACATTAGAATCTAACTCTTGAAGTTTCTGCAGGTTGTTGCTCACTTTCATTATCTTTTTAAGAAAAAAAAATATCTTAGTTGTAGACAACTAGAGGTTCCAGGTAACAATTCTTGTCTCTTGCTGCTTAATTGTCGTTTTCTTAAAATACATGTGGTTAATGCGATGCAGCAGTATTTTGAACAGATTTCTCTGAATTGCATGTTGCTAGAATTATGCCATAAACAGTGCAATACAATAATGCGATCAAAAATGGCGTTTTGATGGATATTTTGTTTTGTAACGAATTATGCGTGCAAATTTTGCCTAAATACACCCGGTAAGAAAATTGTTTATCTATTGAAGAGATTATATTCAAGCTGTGTAGCCTGTGTGAAGGTGCTTTCTGGTAATTGTTTTCAACAAACCAAAAGCATTTTATTTTTAGGCAAATACTTTTAATTCTCTGCTAATTGGTTTGCCACGATGGATTAGTTACTCATTGTATTTATTCAGACGTATAGGTAACCAGAAAATGTATATTTGTATATTTAACCCGTCTTTCTTTGCATTTTTAGTGTCGTTTTATAATTTTTTTATATGCAGCCCCTCCGTACAGATGTATTACCCTCATTATTAAAGAATTCTAATGAAACCTGATATACGAAGCAGTCAAATCTCGCGGCATTCATAATAACGGTAATTTTGTGATTTTTAATTTGTATGGTGCATTAGAAACCACATTTCTCCAAATAAAATAGTATTCCTGTTTCTTATATGGCGCTATTGTTTAATTACCCTATTTTGTAAGTTTCACAGAATTTGGCAAATAAAAAGGTAGATCCGTAGCGACTTCAAATAGCAATAGTAATTTAAAAATGGAGACCCAAAATACTCCATTTTTTTTAGAAATCTCCTTCCTGATATTAATATTTGTAACAACTTATAAGCCATTTGGCTGGTTTACCGCATCGCTGCCATTTATGCAACAGCCCAACTCCCGGAAACTCCTGCAGTCCACCCACATGCACCTAACTCCTGTGGTGAGATGAGATGAGCCTCATGTTGCCACCTTAATTACTCTTTCTACTCCATATTGTTGTCAACAGGATGTGCTGTAATTACATCTATACTTGGCAACTCAGTTTAAGTAATGCCAAGCATAAATGAGGTCTCGTACAGCATCGTTTAATAAAGAAAATCTCAATTTACATCAGTATTCTATCCCAAAAGCCTATAATCAATCTCTTTTTTATTCTTATAATTTATTCTTTTGTACTTTAATTAATGCAACAAACTAATTTGTTGGTAAAAAAGTTGCAGAGCATTAAATACGGTACTCAAACGAACTTTTCACTTGGGCAGTTGGGCTATCTGCATTAAACTCACATATGTACACATGTATGTATGTCGAAAATTATAACGATCTTATAAACTGCAGACAAGTGCAATATTTTGGGCTCTGTTTTTGAGTACCACTAATGTAGCTATGCATGCTACCACGTTATTGGTCACGCCAGTTTATCAGCTTGTCTGGTGGCAAGTGGGTCCCTTTAAACATTTCCACCATTTATTTTTAAAAATTAAAAAATTTAGAAATTCAATTATAATATTCTGTAATTAGTATCTATTGTATACCACTACCAATAATGTATAAATGCAATTTACTTATCTACACTGTAATTACTAAAAAATATAAATTTATTTGGGAAAAAAATATAATTGTATCAATTTCCATGAATGAATTTTTTTTTAATTTTATTTGATTTTTTACAAAACTTAAACCAGTATTTTAACACCCTGTCTACTACTGATGTCCATTAGTCGGGAAAATTGAGAAATGTGCTTGTTGATTTTTAGCTTAAAATTCGTGTTAAACTGATGCTGGAATTTCCTGTTCATGTCGGAAAATTTGCGTTACTTGAAAGTTAAAACAATCCGATATAAAGAAAATTAGATATTATTTAAAGGTTATCAAGTTACCTACAATTATTATACATTTTCAAAATCAATAAATGAAAGCATTAATTTTATAATGAAATAAGCAGAAATTGCTAGTGAGATCCCAACTGTGCAACTGTACATAATTTACTCGTTTAACTATTTAAGATTTGCTCCAAATAATCGGAATACACCGTGTTTTATATATTACTGTATAGGATTTCACAACATAGGAAAATAAAAAAACTTTCTTTTCCTCATATGACTGTTATTAATGGCCAATTTATAAGTTCTTAAAATGAGGAGTTTCTATAAAAACAAGCAATTTGCTATCTCTTGATTGACTCATTGGCATCGTTTGTTTTGACCTTGCGGGTTTTTTTTCACCACGTCCAGTGAAAATATTGCCATATCGTAACCGGAATTGCACGCGATTCATCTCAAGGTTTCCGCTTTAGATTCGAAACAGCTTCGACCGAAGCGCCATAGCCTACAATTTGGCGGGTTGTCAATTGAGGCACGTGATAGTCCATAGTCTGCGCCTGTCAAGGCACGCGTGCAGTTGCTTGCAAAAACTGTCAAAAGCGTTACCAGTAATGGCAAGTAATGACCAGGTGGTAAAGGAGGCCAATTGCAATCAGAAAACAAAAAGAGCTGAAAGTAATATGCAACCGTATTTATGTTCTGGGATTTCGTAATTTGCTGGCCGAATTACAGGTAAGATTTTTTAAACTTTGTAGGTTTGAACAGTTTTTAAGTTAACGAGTATCAGCTGATGTGTGGTTCAATTTACATTGAGACTAAAACAATTGACAACACATACAAAGTTGATCACTAGTTAAATTAACTAATTTGGAAATGAGTTTTCATAATGTGCAGAATTATGAATTTAATATTATTTTCGAAATATAAAAATTGATGTTATCGAGCTGCAAAATGTTGCTTTTTGAAAAGTAAACTTGATGAAAATCGCGACAACAGTTCAGTCGTTATTTTGAACATAACACTTTTCACCAGATAATCGAGAATCTATATTGCAAACATATCGTTGGACTGCCTTTAATAACTACAGCTGCTATACAGTAGAACCTGTCCAAATACATCCTGTGTAAACACTAAAAGAATAACCTCTCTAAAAGCATCAAATGTTTCTGTCCCGACTTGGAACCCGTGTATATAAATGAACCTTTCTTAATGCATAATCTGTATAAAAGCTCATTTTTCACCGTTCACAAGCGTATGCATTTAGACAGGTTCTATTTTGCATAATCTCGGTAAAATCTTTCCTTAAAAACGTATGGTGTGCCGTGACAATTCAGTGTGCTGCGAGAACATTAGTGTCATTTTCTGGAGCACTGCTTTATTGGGTATTTGGTTCAGCAATCCAAATTTAAAAGTTTCTTGTGTGGTATACTGTAGGTCGTCGTTTCAAGGTTGGCTATGCCGACTCAAAGTCTGCCATAACTATAAAACATATCATGTTTTATGTTCAAAAGAGTTGTATTTACATGTACATGCACAGTATCATATAAGTATAAATGCATGTCTAGTTTCGCATTGATACACAAAGAACATGACCCCACTATTTCTAAGTGTATTGATTACGATGCCTTCTGATCACTTTAAAAGTAATTTAACATTATTCAGGAATAGGGGAGACCGGGACACAGATGGTACACCTTTTAGAATTCATTTTTTTTAAGGAAAAATATTTAACTTGTAGCATTTTAAGGGGGATCACAACCATATCACTTTTAATGGGTACAATTTTAAAACACTCACAACCAAACAAAAAGAGATTAAATAAAAATAAAAATTGTTTAAAATAGCTTGATAAATCAGCAAGAGTATTACTTCGTCGTTTTTCACTTTGAAATGGTAGATTTTTTTAAAAATTAATACTGCGTTTACATGAGCACTTAAAAGTAATTTGCTTCAATTGAGTCAGCCATGTAAACGCGCTAAAAGTACTTTGCTTTAATCTGAGCATACTTACTTTGAGAATGGGCAAGGGGGTTGTTTCATTGGAAGTACTTCAA
>JAQGBW010004706.1:0-13288 GCA_034698625.1 Julus scanicus
GTTGGTGTTTAGCCCTCGTGTTGCAGAAATAGGCCAACGTTAAAAATCAACAAACAAACAAACAAACAAACAAACAATGAAGAATGCGCCATAGGCATTTTGAATCGCCTTTAGCAAAAGCGCCACTGCTGTTCTGCAGCCGAATCTTCGCCTAGTGTGGACTGTTCTTCCTATGGCTTGCGAATGTGACTTCTAGTGAGAAATAGTGAAAAACACTAAAGGACGTACTATAGCTGAAGTTTTGTTATTTTTAAGGTAATATATTGCGTTAGTTTAATGGACGTATTAACTTAATAATTATTACGTTTACACACACATTTACGGAAATCCATACATTTCATGGCACGATCCTGCATTTTCATTCTGCTGACGGCAGTTTTCTGTTACTTTTACGTAATTGTTTTTACAGTGTATAAGACAGGATGATCTAATACGCGGCATCTAAAAAGATTTTTGGCGGCCAACAACAACATTAAATAAAAATATTATAGCCCCAAAGCTGGGCAAGTTAAGATTTTATCGTTGTTCACATAATGTATTTAATTATTCCCATAAAATGTTACTCTTTCAGGGCACATAAGCATTTATTTATGGAAAAATTATAAATAGTTTAATGAATAAATTCTGTATAATTAAAAGTTTCAAGTTTGTGTCACGTACTGTTGCGGTTCATTAGCTATAATGTATACTCGACCACCTTGATATAACTACAGTCAAGATAGCCGACCCGGGAAGAAAACCTGTTTAAATGCATCTTTTGTAAATGAATAACCTCTCTAAAAGCATAAAATATGCCAGCCCTAACCTGTTTATAAGCATATTCTTGGGACTGGTGAAAAATATGCTTTTATATATAGACAGGTTAAAAGCATTTTTTCCCCCGATACCAAGAAAATGCTTTTAGACAGGTTATACTATACCCCACCAAACTTGGCTACTCAAATCCAATGACTTCCCAAGTTTTATTTGATATATTATACGAGAAAGTTACTGCATTTTTGTGGTAAATTTTAAGAAAATTTGTTGCATGAAAGCTGAAATGGAATGTTGATACTGAAATGCAGAAATTATTTTTTCCATCACATCATATAGGTACTGTAAAAACTGAAGTCTTTCTAAGCATTTTTCAACCTTCTCCGCGCCTCGGAAATTCAGGATAATTTTAGTAAATTGATTAGCAAAATTAACAACAACAAATAATAATAATAATTCTAGTTCCAGTTTAGAAAAATCTAAGCAACCAGACTGATATGTAATTCAGCCAACACAATTCAAATGATGTTAACAGAAATCTATGTAAGCCTACATACATCAAGAAGCGAAATTCAGGAAGAATTGATGACACCAGTTTGAATCTAATGAGATAGGACGAACGGGGAAATGATTTTCAAAAAATTCACGTTGTGTGAAGGTGTCAAAACAGCTTTTATATACACGTTCCCCGAAGCGTTTAAAACCGGCACATGCAGCTAGAGCTGTGACGCAAAGTGCATCTGTCTGATATGCATAAATAGGCTTTCATCCGTTCTATTTCGAGGCATCGATATTTACCTTTGGCATATGGAAATGGGCTTTGACTCCACTAACTTAGCTTTAAAATGCTATTCCAGCTATTTACATTGCCATAAAAATGCGGTATATTTGGTCTGGACGTCCATTATCCAGCGTTTTCATCCCTTTTGCCATCGGCTATTTTCCATTTTTTACACATTCTTGGCTTAAAGTAGAACACTTCATTCATATTCAACTGAGGAACTCACTGGTCAGACGCAATTGAAGAAAATATATAGGGGAGACAGGGGCACAGTGGGAGACGGGGCACAGTGGTACAACGTCTTAATAAAATCAGGTTTTATCAGCAACCCAATGCTTTTGATTTGCAAAGAAGCTGTATGTAGCACTCTTTCAGAAACCAAACTTTCTGTGATCTGACACAAGTAAAGAGGAAAATATTTGAAGTTAATGTTTTTGTTCTTCAAAAGTAATTATTCAACTCGCAGTTGGATTTTTATACTAGGTGTAATTATAAAACATTATAGTAATGCTGCAATATACCATTGACAAGTATATATATCCAGCTATAATTTCAAACTAAAGTTTATGTTAATTAGCCATTTTGTCAGCTGTAAGGCCTTATTCAAATCAAATTGGTCAATTTGAACAAGTATATATATGCAGTGAAAATATGAAAGCTGCTGTAATTACGGTTAATTTTAATCCTTTTTGTAATCTATACTTGGAGTTTTAAATTGAGGCGCTAAATTAAACACAATTAATCAATGAGGTGTTCTTTTTCTTGTCAAATTTGTCTTAATTTCGCGTGGATCGACCACTGTACCCGATGTCATGTCCCACTGTGCCCCTATACCGGGGCACAGTGGGACAGTCTGCGAAACCAACTTTAATCTTTTATAGTAAAATATTACTGTGTTATTCTTTTAAAATGTTACAAGTTAAATATTTTTCCCAAAAAAAATGAATTCTAAAAAGTGTACCCACTGTGCCCCGGTCTCCCCTACTCAAACCTTTTATAAAACCGTATTTTTGAAAAAGAATAGTTGTTGAAAAACATTCCATGGATAACCTCGTTTGTTTTATGATATGGTTTATGTTTATGATATGTCCATTGTATGAAATGTATGTACAATGATAGGTATAGGGACCATATCCTACCAAATCACATTATTCTGCTGATTGTAATTTTATCATTAATGTAGAAACAGACCAAACTTATAACAGCCCAATCCGTGACGGATTTAGGGGCCATTTAAAAAGTGCATGCCTGACATTCCTTCAAAAATTGACTTCCCTTTATACCCCGGCCTGTCCACATGGTGTCCATTTCAGCCCAGATCTTTCCCCCTCACATGGACGTCCTGAATTTTTTTATTTTTTAAGTAGTGTGTTCAGACATTATTTTGGAACAAACAAAATCCATCTTATAAAATTCCAAGCACTCGTCTATATACTATGCAGCAACATATAAAGACTTACATATAATATGCTAATTGAAGTTGTACATGTTTAGAGATGGAACGTCTTGTCGCATTTTGTGGACAGTTTCGAACGTGATTTCATTTTTTGTTGAAGGGCCATATTGTAAATGTTATGTCTAGAGTGACAGCCATATCAACCAACAAAATAATGTCTCATAACCACACAAAGTGATGTTTATGAATTGCCTTGTTAAAGTAATGATGCCAATGTTCCAAAATGTTAAATGTACCTACAGGGACATCAATGGGACCGACTGACCTTATAAATGTCACAACTGGTCGGATTTGGCCGTATTTTGCCAACCAGTATACATATCTAGATGGTCGCCGACACTAATCTTAAGTCGGGTTAGTTCATCGTGTCGTACAAATGTTTTCCATCAAAAACTAAAGTCGACTAGCTGCGAAATTTAGAGCTCGTGGAATCCTCTGGACAATCCTGTTACATCTAAAACCAATAACTCGGAAGCCCTTTCGTGCTCCTTGCCGCCTGGAAAGAGCGTATACAAAGCGCTTGTCAATATTCTGGTCATTGTTAGGCAGTGAACAACTACTATCCCCATGTCAAGCATCTGTGTTTCAAAAAATCTCATGTACAGGGTAATATCGATGCCGCCACTTTGCAGTTGGTAACATATCCAGTCCAGTACACAAATGGCTGCATCTATATGGACACGTTGGGAATTGATTTTCTTGGAAAAACACCGCCATGTATCAGCAAGGATTAACCGCTACATCCTGCTAAGAACAGGAAACCAGATCAATCCAACACGGTTGGACAAGTTGAATATATATAGCAAAACAACACCCCATGTATCACCATTTCAAAAATTGGATATCTTAGTTTACCTATATACAGGGTGTTTCATTTATCATGATTTGATCAATATCTTCTAAAATAAACAGTAAATCATACAAGTTATCAGAATATAATAATAATATTATCAACTTGACTTACAAATTATGCAAGAATTAAGGAGGACGGTATGTATACAGTTTTTAAAAACGGGTTATCGCATAATGTACAATGCATATTTGAGCAACATTTTTAAAACGAAAATGTGACATACTTCAACTATGTTACAAAACGCCTATCGATGTTTGCAATCTTTTAATAACAGCAACTTTCGAAATTTGACCATCTGGGAGCGCAACAAGCGTAACCCAGATTTGAAGAAATTGGTATACGGAATTATATGAAAAAAGTTGATAAGAGATAAGGCCCTATGGCCGTTACCAAGACAACGTAAAAGATTAAAAGTTCCATATTGGTGTAAAGCAAGGCCTGTAGACATGGTCGATGACCACAAAGGGGATAACCCATGAGACACACGAATGTGTGGCAGAAAAAAGTTAATGGAAAATCTTTGGCATTTTTTCAAAATGTTGATTAAACTGTCTTTTAATAACCAAAGTAAAATGAAGAAGAAAGAAATCTTGTGCCTGTGCAAGCTGCATTTGTGCCCATTTCACAAAACACACTCAACTTGTGGAATTTGGTAGAGCTACTTGTATCTGATGAGATATATATGCACCTTACGTGGGCCAAATGCAGACAACCTAACTGCCCAACTGATAGTTCGTTTGAGTACCCCTAATATAAAGTGTCACGATTTATTCCCCATGTAATACTGGTGAATTAGAGAAGATTACGATTGCATTTCTATTCAAACCTACCACATGTGGAAATTAGCATTCAAGTTATTTCAAGTTTTTCCTTTTGATTCACACAGTTGCACATTTCTGTTTAATTTGATTAACCAAACGAACCAGAAAACCAAACCATGCCAACAGAGAAACACGTCTTCGTTCGACACGTACGAATCCTTATGCTAGCTCGCCTGCATGATTTTCTGCTCAAACGAGTTTCAGAAGGGATTTGGTTAATGTGTACTTTAGTCTATAATATTTTTTATGCAACTGGTTTGGAATATCCTTTCTACCAACACAACATTTGTAAAAATGTGTTTTTGCAAACTGTAATTTTGCACAGACATCACAATTTCGCATATCAGTTAATTTTGGCCATAGTACATGTACGGACCACGTTTTTAAAATGACGCCTTCTAATTGGCTGGACTTAAGCAATGGGACTTGTAGAAGTACGTACTGGAGAGAGAAAAGGATTTAACTGCAAGCTGCTCTTGCAGTCAATCATGACAGACTTTACAAATCGAAGATTAATAATCTTGAAGACTTGAAACTATGTACGAATTAAGAAAACTTGGTTTGAACTCGACCAGCGTTTAATCGATTCATCAATCAAAGAATGACGCGCTATGCTCCGGGCTTGTGAAAAAGCCACCGGAGAACATTTTGAGCACATTTCATAATTCATTTTTGTGATTTTGTCCCTACCCATACGAAAATGACATGCAGAAATTCTGCAGAAAATATTTCCAGTTCAATTTCTGCATAAACTTGTTTGCAAGCATTAATTAACTGCATAATTACTTCGTCAGGTTTACTGCAGTATGTCGGCAAAATTGTTTTTTTCAGAAATTAACGTACAAAATGCTATTCAAAAACCATATTATGCAGAATAGTTGCATAAACAATAAACACAATTATTCTAATAAACCCCTCTAATGTAATAAACCCCTTTAAATGAATAAACCCCTCTAATAAAATAAACCCTCCTAAAATAATAAACCCCTCTAATCTAATAAACATGAGCATTTATTACCATTAAGGTTATAAATGCTCATATTTATTAAATATTATGTGATGGGAATATGTTTAGCCCAGTATTAGCTAACCATAACTCCCTTTTCTAATGCTTCACTTCTAAGTAGTATGGGCGGCCAGTGGGTAAAAGTGTTAGTTTGGTATTTGTGAGTTTCCGGGTTTACTTCCATCTGTGAGCCAATTTTTTTTGTATGGGTATGCATAAATGTTTGCGGTTTAAATTCTGGCAGTAATATTCTGCAAAAAGATATACAATGCCTTTGTGCAGAAAAAGTCGCACTAATTTAATACTGCAAGTTGATCATGCATAAATAAGCATGGTATGTTCTGCATAACTTCTGCAAACACTGTTTCGTATGGGTACACTATTGTTCTATGCAAGTGTCTTATATCCTTTAAATTGAAGCATTTTTCACGAAGTTGCGAGTTTTTATTGGGTTCTACTTTTTTATGACTCAAACTTTACAGTATTTTTCAAAAACATGTACCGAAGACTAAAAAGGTGCATTTTGCTACAAGATAAACATTTTTTTTTTAATATGGTATTTCGATATCATGCAGATATGTTTTACGGCAATCAGCACAATCAATGAATACCAGAACTGATCGATTAACCAATATACACATGTATTGCCATAAGAACGAAATTTCTTATTTTATCCCTAAGCAGTAATCCATATCAGACAGCCGCTTGATATAAAAACAAATTTATATGTTGTGTATACAGGGTTATCAACAGTCTTGAAACTCGGGAAATGTGCTTTAATTTTTATCACTTCACAAAATTGGGGAATTATGCTTGAAATTCGTGCAAAACATCTTTGTATGCTTAAATTTCCTAATCGAGTTGGGGCATATATTTCTATTCAAATTCTTTATAAGTTTTCAGACTCTTTGAAAAAATATTGTGATAATTGGTCATATGTGCATATATATAGGGTTGTTAAAAGAAATACTTCAATTTTTTAAGGAAATGTACTACATGTGTACAGATCAGAATACCGGAAAAGTTTCAATAATAATCAAATGGCTACTCAATGTGTTGTGGTTAAGCAATTCCATATCCTATTCGTTGTCAAAGTCAATAAAATTCCATTAATATACGCCAAATTACCCACTTTTAAAACATCAAACATTAAACACTAAGAGTGCAGGTCCACATAGAAAATTCAGGAGGCGAATTATTCAGAAGCGCGCTTTTAAAATATAAAAATAAAACACAGACCATATAGTTTGGGATAATCCTAAGATGGGCAAAAAGAGGTGGATATACACTCTAAAAATGAAATGTCCATTCGTAAAATATATCAAAACATATATGCTGAAAAAAACATTTAAAATATACGTTAAATGACCTAAGTTCCCTTGAGGGAATTATGTGGGACAACTTATCAATAACTTTATTTTTAATATTATTTTACAACATACGTACGATCTTTCGAAAATTGAAATAACATGGTGAAATCATCAACAGCCATTTTGACAAAATGGAAAAATATGTGATTTTGGAGCAAGACACGATACACTACAACTGTTGCGGCACACCATCAATAGATTGTTTTTATTCAATAAAATATGGAAAAATGGTGATTTTAAATGTCGGCCTATTTCTGCAACACTAGGGCTAAACACCAACGCCAGAGGATGAGATTTCATCACATGGCTGGAAATTGTGCCTATGAGGGGAACTACCACCCCCTCTCAAGGGGTCTTTAACATGCAACAATCTAAACTGGGCCTCGGTTTGAACTCTCATCCAAACTTAGGGAATACCTCCTATACATAAAAATTCCCACCCAAAGGAGCAAACCCCTCACTTTAGGATCGAGATGCAAGCACATAACCCTCTCGACTATGGGCGTGCTTTAAAGTGATGATTTTTGGAATACTTTGGTTATAGGCCCTAACCTCACTCTATTCACCACAGCAGTATATATATACACGCGGTTGTGACTATAGCCGGACATTAGTTAGGAGGGGAGCAGTTGTGGCCGTAAAATCTTACACATGGGTAGGCTGTGGCTCATAGAACTTTCATGTCGAATCGGGTGAAAGTCCAAAAAAATTGTCACCCCCGCAATTCCATTTGGGTACTCCACAGTCAATTTCTGTCGTTTTCCAGAATAATTTAATCGAGTGCGACGCGTATACGCAAACTGTTCCTCCTTTGTAATTCCGATAGCCGATAATGGATAAAGGCTTTCCATGAGTGAAATAAATTTGTGCGAAAAAGCGAAACAAAAGCGAAATCTTTAAGGAAAAAAACTGCTTTCTGGCAACGTGTTTTGCGACGTGCGAGTCTGACCTTCGTGCTTCTATCGATCCATTAGGAACATCAAAGGCACGATGGGAAATGAAAGTGAATGAAGAAGCAGCCAGGAGATAGTGCTAATGGAGAATTGCTCGTCTTTTGCGTGTTCACCTCATTGGCTTTTCAGTCTGCAAGGGCAAATGGCCGAAGCAACAACAAAAAAAACTGAAAAACTGACCACGATGCGAGGTTCAAAGGCATCTAGCTCAATTAGATGGATGTTGCCCCGGATTCTGTGGGTGGTGTTAGTGATTTAGGGTGAATAGCAGTAGCAGACTTGAGTCTAACAATATTTTTGCAAGGAGACAATGGGTACCCACCCACAACTATATGGTTAGAATGGAATTTTTATATAACTTTAGAAAAAAAAACAATTTTTAAAATAAAAAAAAAATAAAAAATAAAAAAATGCATCAATGGGAAGACGGTTAAATCAACATTTGTGTAAAAGTATAGTTTTAGTAATCACAGTGTTTAAGAGGGATCGCAACCCTATCCTTTTCAATGGGTCAGGCTTGCAAAGATACTCACAGTTAAATGAAGGAGGTTTGAGTGAGGGTGAGAATTGTTTGGGATGGCTTGATGGATCAGCAAGGGCCAAATGTTGTTGTTTTTCACTTTGAAATAGTAGACTTTTTAAAAATTAATATACAAGTTTGAAAAATGTCCGTTATTTTGCTCACAAAATAGTTCAAATAGTAATTTAATTTAAAAAAATCGACTATTTTAACGTGAAAAATGACACGATCAGTACCTTGCTGATTTATAAAGCTATTTTAAACAATTTTTTATTTTTATTTAATCTTTTTTTGTGTGACTTTGAGTGTCTTTGCAAATTTTTACATTGAAAGGGATAGGGTACGTTGCAATCCCCCTTAATATTCCAGTATTTGTCAACCTTTTTAAGCTCACAGCATACACACTAGCACTTATAAGATAGTCCATCAGTGGCATAGCAAGGGAGGGGGTGCAGTCTGCCCCAGGCAGCGCTCTTCTGGGGGCAGCATTTTTTGAATGAGACATACAAACATAAAAAACTAAATCTTAGAATTGTCACATGAAGTTTCATTTCGCACTACAGGTGTGTACTTATTTGGCATATATAAGTGTGATCTTGGTGATCCCCCTTCCCCGATTTCACACAACAACACTATATTTATCAAAAATGACGTTCCATCTTTATTTTGTTTATTACACAATGTCAGGAAAGTATAAACTCACACATAAAAAAAGAAGTATCTGGTTATTGCAATAAGTCCTTGAGATCAACTCATGCAAATAAGATTCCAACAGTAGAAAAATATGAATGCCATTTTAAAAGAAATGATAAATGGAGAACAAATTTATTCATGAGAAAAAAACGTAATTGTCAACCTATAAATAAAGTATAAACTCAACTTACAAAAGCTCAGAAATTATGAAATTAATAGCTTCTATCATTCTGACGGGTATTGTTTGAAGTAGTTTTCACAAAACATCCTATATCAATCTTATTGATAGCATTGCAAATTGTAACCTGAATTTCATTTTCATGATGATATTGCTTGTTTTGTCCATATACAGCCCTTGTCATTAACCACTTTACATTTTCCACCAGATTTATGGTGGGTCAGATTTATGCTAAGTAGACTGATGCATGCACACTAGCATTGTCCTGTTGATATAAAAGAAATGCACAAATGGGATTCAGTGATCATACATCAATTGTTGATATATTATGGAATCCATTTTGCCCTCAACAAATACAATATCTGCCTTGTCGCCAGCTCCAAATGCAGCTTAGATTATTTACTCCTCCTCCTTCCTTTTGTCTGCTCAGCTTCACTATCTGCTGAGTGCGAAGATCATGCCAATATGTTGCGTATCCATCAGGGCCATCTAGACAGAAACTTTTTTCCATCAGAAAACACTTGTTTCATTCCTGATGCCATTTTACAGTTCCTTTGCACCATATGAGCCGGTTTGACCAATGAGTGGAAGTGAGGTTGGGTTTTGCATTTATTTTCTTTATCTTCACATTGGAGTTAATATTCAAGCTTTTCCAAACATTGTGGAGGGACACATTTATTGGTAGTAACTGTGCAATTTCATGTGTGGACAGCTCATCACGAGTGGCAAGAGCCTCAATGTACCTGTGGTCCCTGGGCAACAGTTTTTTGGATCTACCTGGCCTTTTATTTCCTCAAGGCATGGTAATATGCTGCACATTTCTGTATTACAGCAAGTGGATCCGATGTAGAGGGCACATCAATTGATGTATATATAACCATGCATACGTAAATCGGTTTGCAGACTGGCATTCCAAGAATTTGCATGTTGCGTTTATACTTTGTTTACGGGTTGAAAATGATGGGTTTTTTCATGAGTAAATTTGTTCTCCATTTATCATTATTTTAACTGGTATTGATATTTTTCCATGGTTGGGGTCTTATTTGCATGAGTTGATCTCAAGGACTTATTGTAATAATCAGATACGTGTGTCTTATGTGTGAGTTTATACTTTCCTGACATAGTATATATGAAACGAAAAACCAAATTAATTTCGTTACTTACAATTTTTGTGGCAGACTTCATGATGACAGTTAGGGATTGTGTTGAACACACAATCCCTAACTTTAAAATCTGTTCATCGCGAATATTTGTTCGTAAATGTTTGGCAGCACTGCCCGAAATTGTTTACGAAAACTATCACAAAAACTATAGTAAGATTTCGTTAAAATAAGGTTGATTTCGGAACGTAGGCCCGAAATGTGTGGAAGTGACGTCAGGTATGTTAGATTTTGTTAACAAAATTTCGTTAACGAAATAATCCTTAAGTCTCTAGTGTATAAGAGTGCATTATAAAATGTTGTTAACGCAGAAGCCACATGTATCTTGCACACAATTTGTATACCAGTCCATATTTGGTCATGGGTGCAATAATGGCTAAAATATTACTAAATAATGATTGTATATAACGATCGCGACAGAATTGAAAATTTCAGAAAATAAATCTTTAATGTTACAATGGGTTTAACAGATATTTCAAAAACTGCAGAATTTGGCCAATCGTCATGACTCTGACACGTATACATACGACGTCATGGTCAATACGGAAAACGTTCAAATTCCTCGTCGAAATGCGTAGACATGACAAATCAACAAATGGCCGTGCAATGGCCATGCATGCAATTAATTAAATTTAATTTAATGACAATTAATGACAATGAGTGAATGACCCATGACAACTGTGGAATGACATCCTCTATACTAACAACAATAAAACGAATATTCATGTTGAATAATAAAACAAAGCCACGCGCTATGTCACATCATTATCACGTATTAATTAACGGTCACTCGTTACTCATTGTTGGAACTGGGTCAAAATCTCGAATCAAAAAACATCGAAAATCAAAATCTCGAAAGAATAAAAATCTCGAAAACGGCCAATCGGCAGTTCCTGTCTTCTTCTCTTTTCGGTCTTTTTGCCTTTGCTTCATCAATTCACTTTGCTTCAAATACCAGCTTCATCTTGGGTAAGACGAATTTCGACCAAAGATTGCTCGCTTTTAATCCTGTCGCTAACCTAGCCTATACCTAACCTAATATATTGATATACTGTCGAGATTTTTTTCACTCGAGATTATTTTTAAGTTATTTTATATTTCGAGATTATTTTTTCGAGATTTTGATCTAGCACGCTCATTGTTAATGTAACTTTCATTGTATAAACTGTGGCGGAAAAATCGGGCATTTTAGAAGAATATGGCAAAAGTAAATTTGTCACGTTTTGTGGAATATCGTTTGCTGCAGTAAAATGCTCGCCAGTGCTTGTCAGCAGTAAAAAAACGTATAGCATTACCAAATTTCTTCAAGTTTTCTTTAAACAAGGCAAGATTATTCCTGAACACATGCATGCAAATCTTTTTCCGCGTTATGCTCCTAGACCTAATCGTCCAAAAATGAGCCCAATCACGTCTACATTGTGCCTTTAATTGAATTAAATGAACTTACCCTTCAGTCTACAACAAGGTATTTCAGCATGTATTCAAGCAAGAAACAATCCATTGATGGGAAAGCCTGTACATTCAGTAAGCTCAGGTACTTTTATAGTGGACAAAGTGCATGAGGAGTCCAATACTTCCTGCAGTTATCGTGTAATCATGGTGTGACGATCGGAATACATGACTACCCTCATTGCTCTGAAGTCCAAATTCCAATATTTATGTATGTAAATTCATTTTCAATTGGTCATACTAACAAGTGGGTTCCTCTTTTGCAGCTGTTTACTCAATCCCATAAGTTCTCTTAAATTCTTCTTTGAGATTCGTGAAGATATACATACATACGTAAAAGTCAAGACAATTCGTATCTGGTACCAAGATTTCTGAAACGTCTTTGCAGTTGTCTGTATACTGTACCTGGGGGCCATTCAAAAAGGACATCCTCAAAAGGGGCATGTGGACAGGGGGAAGGAGAGGGAAGCTATTATAGACGTCAACTAATTGAATTTTAAAGGTCAGTGAAAATGGTAAGGGGCACCAGCATAAATGTGCGCAGTTCCTAGTATACTTTAATTTTTAAAACCTCGGGAAAGTCGGGAATTATGCCTAAATTTGTGCTAACCATTAATTTTATGTTGGAATTTTCCTTCAAGGTCAGGAGATTTCCATTAATCAGAAAAATCTAGAAAAGACGGGTGCTTGGAAATTCATGTTCCAACAAATTTTCTGCACCATACTTTAAAAAAAATTAAACATACTATCTATGAGGGGGAGTCTGGGTTAAAATGGACACTGTGTGGACAGGGCTTGGAGTCTGGGCTAAAATGGACCGATGGTGGGGGAAGTCAATTTTTGAATGAATTTCGGGGCATCCTTTTTGAATGGCCCCTTGATACATTTCATGAGAATAGAAATGTCCACAAAACCCCTTTTTCTGGTGCTTTATCTAAGGTGTCGCAAAATACCTTCCCTTGAATGAGCTTGATAAAATCTTTAAAGGTGAAGTATTTGTGCCAAGTTTGTTTATTTGGTGATTTTTAAGATGACATAAATTTCTGCAACACGAGGGCTAAACACCAACGCCAGGAAATGAGCCTTCATAACCTACCTGGAAAGTTTGCCTACGAGGAGGGACCTCTCGATGGGTCTTTCACTTTCAACAATCTATACATGGGACAGCGGTTTAAACCTTCATCCGAAAGAGCCGCCACTTAGGGTATTTCTCCCATCGGTAAAGGCTCCTTCACACTGTCAAGTTTTCGTTAAGTCAAGTCAACTTAGTGGAGTTGTGACGTCACTAGCAGACA